>JABUQX010015013.1:52500-57024 GCA_015478945.1 Trachelipus rathkii
GGTGTCTTTCGCGTTTCTTACAACCTTTTCTAACTTTCCTTCGCCACGTACCCATGTGGTGCGTTAATTTTGACGAGTAGTATAATATAGGTATATATATATATATATAATATATATATTATATATATATATATATATTATATATATATATATTAATATATATATATATATAGTATATATTAATATATAATATATATATATATATATATATATATATATATATATTATATATTCGGTCTTCCAGCCGTCGATTCCCAACACACTCACATATTCACCACAACGCGTATGCTTAACCAAACGACTATCATCCATCCTTTGTATATGATCAAACTATCTTAATACACTCGCTAATTCTCTCATTTTCGTCTATCTTCACAACACACAATTCCCTAACACGTTTATTCCTCATTTTATCAATTCATCTCACAACTAATAAGCCTATAAAATTGTCTATCCAAATAGACTGTTCCTTAGATCTACACCTCTTATTCCACACCATACTTTCACTACCATACAATAACACAGGTAACAACATACCGTCACTCAAAAACCTAGTTCACTCAAGAATTACTCCCTTTGTATTCACCAAGGATTTAATTCCACCATCCACCTTCTTACCATTCACAACTTTCCTAATACACTCTGAATCGTCCGTTCTCCTTTCCATCAAACTTATAGTCTACATATTTAAACTCAGATGCTTGTTCCAATTGCTAAGCTTCCAACATGATTTCGCACAGTGGACTCTCCTCACCCACTACCATCACCTTCCTTTTATCTACATTTACTTTCAAAACCATCATTTTACACACTCTGCCAAACCCATCTACCAATCAGCTCAAGCTTTCTTCAGATTCGCCATGCAAACTAAATCATTGGCGTACAATAAGCAGGGCACTCTCCACTCTCTTCCATTCTTCATCACCTTCTCATACCACCCCTACCTGTAATTCTTTCACCACCTCATCCATATACAAATTAAATAGCCAAGGTGACGGAACACATCCCTGCCTCACTCCACTATTACGAGTAATATTAAACCATTCAGTTTCAACTAAATTTATTTTTTTTACACACGCTTTATATAGACATATATACATTTGATTTCATTCATAACCCTACCAGCAACACCATACACCACTAACACCTGCCACAGAGCTTCCTTATTGACCCTGTCATAGGCTTGTTGCAATCCATTAAACCTAAGCGCATTTCACTCTACTCTCTCATTTTCTCAATCATTTGTTTCAGTGTGAAGATTTTATCACAAAATATACCTTGTTCTTCGCCAATCAGTCCCTCACAATATATATATATATATATATATATATATATATATATAGTATTATTATATATATTATATATATAATATATATATATATATATAAAATTATTGTAAAATAGTTATATATATAATATATATTATATATATATATATATATGATATATTATAATATATATTATATAATATATATATATACTATATATTATAGTAATAATATTATATATATATATATATATATTATAATATATAATATATAAACTATAATCTTTTTCTATAATTTCCGTCTAAATGGTGGTGTCCTGTGCCTAAATAAACAAAACAGACTCCTGTAACAATGCCTCTCGAGAATCTTGAAATCTCCTAATTTCGATGTTCTGTGGCTAAAAAATCTTTCTCCCTACTACTATCCTATTATCTGTGTTTCTGCTACTGCTCCCCTAATGGAACAGATTTTCAAATTTTTTTTGACTTCTTACTACTTCTCATGAGGACTGTTACTTTTCCCATCCAAATGCCTGAGATCCTCTATTTAGGGGTTCAACGTACACCACACTGAGTGGTTGGCTCCTCTGCACCTGATGCAGGCGTGGGAAGGAGGCCAAAAATTCAGTATTTCAACGATCTGATACAGTTAATTAGGAACCCTACATATTTCCAGATCGTCCTAACCAATTCTTTAATACGCTGGACTTATGTTTCACCACTACTCCTTCTAGTTTAAATACACCATTTCTCCCCCTGTCTGTAACTATCAACCACATCATGTACTCTCTTATTTAGAGCAATTTCTCTCCAGCAGTTCCACCATGCCCTAAACGTAATTTCTGGAACTTTTATTCGGGCTAATTGGGGGGAATTGCGTTGTTTTTTGGCTACTACTCTTGGAATGAATCCCTGCTTTTGACTCCGGGGATGCTCGGTCCACCGCTGAAAAGGTGGGGCGCCGTTAATCACCGAATGGGAGAGCAGGTTCATTCCATCTTTCACTAAATCTTTTTCTGCCCAAAATCCATGGTTCGATGAGCTTGTTCTCAGGCGCCAATTAAGGAGAGAGGACATTGGCAATCGGGCATGAAAGAATTCTCATTTCCTCCGATTACTCTTACTAATTTTTCATTCTGCTCGGAATAGTTGTAGGGATAGTATTTGACATGCTAGCGTACTTTCACTAAAATTATGAGCGTTAACCTGCTTGGTTCTCCTACAGATAAATTTCTGGCCCCTTGCCAAAACATCTCTAACAACTTTTGTAATCTGCCTTTTCTCCCCTTATTCGCTCTGACGGTTCTGTTGCTAACTCTCCTTCTTGAAAAGGCATCTCTCGGCCTCCTTCTTTTCATCTATTCTCCCCTGGACGATTTCCCTGGCATCCCTCCTCCTACTCTTCTCCTCTCAGGTTTCCCATGGCTCTTTTCCCTGTGATTACACATGATCGTGTGCATGGGATCCTGAGATCTATGAACACTAGGACGGCTAGTTGCAAGGATGGAATTCCTCCCCATGTTATGAGGGAGTGTGTGCTGATGAGCTAATGCCTGCCCTCGTCCAACTCTACTTTCTACACCTCAATACTAATGCTTTTCCTCAGTTCTCGAATCGCACGTATGTCAAATCGATTCCGAAAAAAGGTAGCGCTCTGATCTTCTAATAATCGCCCTATAGCTCTGCACTTGTATTACTATCTAAATCTTTGAACTCTTCTACTCTCATTTCCTGGATATCTGGAGTCTCATTTCCTTCTTTCCAGATCATCAGTATGGCTTTCGTCGCTCGGGGTCAACTGGTGATATACTTTCCTTTCATACTGATTTATGGTCTTTTTCTCTTAGTTACTATGGGAAGTCATGTGTGATCTGGTTTGAGATATCGAAAGCTTTTGACCGGGTATGGTACGCGTCACTGCTCTGTAAGCTCCCTTCCTTTGGGTTTCCTCTTCTCTTTGCTTACCTCTTGGTCTAGTTTTCTCTCCGATCCCTCTATATCAGCACTCGTTATGAGAGACTGACTTATTCCTCATTTCCTGTTAATTATTGACATCACCAAACTTCGTATTATCTCCTACTTTTATTCCTACTTTTCATGACGATCTCAACTCAGCCTGTACTTTCCAACTTCTGTTCACAGTCTTATTGCCGATGAACTCAAACCTCCCTCTTTCTAAACTCACTCAATCTGCTCCCTCTTTTGCTTCTAGAGTTGCCTCGTTTTCAGCAGCTTTCCGAATCTATCCTTGTCGATCTGGAAGGGATTTCCCGCGGTGGGGTCACCGCAACCTTGTAAATTCAACTCTTTAAAAACTCAACTTCTCTACCATCTCCCTCTCAAAGACACCATCCCAAGTTCCTAATTTCCTCGACGCTAAGTCCTCTAACGTCTCTCCTGTGAAAAACATAAACATTCTTGGTTTAACATAACCATAAATTGTTTGGAACCTCATATTTCAATGATTGCTAAGGTGGCCATCAAAGAAACTGGGGGAGTCTGTTCAGGTTGCGTGGGTGGAATTTTTTTTCCTCTGCTGCATACAGCTGCTTCCAGGTTATCATAAGGGCTTATCGCCCTTGTATGGAAGTATGTTCTACAACATTTTGGGGGGGTGGCATTCTTCGGCTCCCCCTTCTATTGGATAGGGGTTGAGTCTAAAGCTAAGAGACTAATAACTGTCCTCTACTTTCAAACTCCATTGACCTCACTTCTCTGCGACGTGACGCTTGGCTGCAACATATCTCCTTTTCTATAGGTACTCTGACAGCGGTAGTGGCTCAGGGAGTTGGCCGCTCGTATTCCACCTCCATTGTTGCGTGGCCCTCGCAATACAAGGGGTGCCATGCTCTCATGGCATGGAAATTTTTGCGTGAGTATTGAGAACCCCAGACTTGTTCGTGGGTGCTCTTTCTCCTCTTTCCAGCTACTTTCTGTTTTCTGGGTGGAACTCCTTGCCTTTCTTTCTGTTTTTTCTGTTCGCAACTTTATATTTAATCTTCCTCTCTTTAAAAAGCTGCACCGTCTCTGCGCTCCACCCTGAGAGGAAGAATTTGCCAGCTCTTTAGGCAGGGTCTGGCGGCGCCTGGGGGTATTGGTGGGAGTTTTTCGTGCCCTTGTTTTCTAAAAAGTATTTTGTTTCTTTTCCACTCGCCACCCGTTTTCTTCCCGTTCGCTCCCTTATTGTTTTTTCCTTCTTCCCCCCGCTTCCCACATTTGTCTCCTTTCCCTATTTTCTCTTTTTCCGCCCTAGCACC
>JABUQX010015014.1:0-27500 GCA_015478945.1 Trachelipus rathkii
GTTGGATAAAGTCTTATTCTCTTTCATTTGTGATGGTTATAAATTAAACAAAAGCTCTTCCTTCTTATTTGTAAAAGATTTGACCTACGTTTTAGACACCATTTTTTTTATTACTATCGAATAAAAATATTGCCGAACTTACGTAATTCACAGACTTGAAAAATGACAACCTTCCTTAATAATAGGCATTCAGTTACAAAGTGAAAACATCTGACTTGTTCTTAGATTCTAATAAAGAATCAGAGGTACTATATAAAGTCTCAAATGCATTTACATATATATTACTAGTTCATTTCAATAATTTACTCAAATTTCATCCTCAAGGATATAAAGTATAGTTTTGAAGCCCGCGTAACTTGTCAATGGAAGACAATTGAACATTTTCTGATTTTACACAGCTGAAGCAGAATAATAAAATTACGTTAATTAAACCTCAAAACTCAAACTACTTGAAAATGTATTGGGTTAATAGTTATTTATATAGAAAATTCTAATTTAAGCACACTGAACCAAAAATTAATCTCAACATTAAGAGGTAGTAATTATTTTGGGAACAAATAAAATGAGAATCATCAGTGTAGTAAAACAGATCTACAAAGAGTCACTATCAGATATCTGAACGATGTGTCACGTGTGGTGGTGTGGTACGTGTGTCGTACGCTGTGAATCATGAATCACGTCAAAAGTGAGTAATAAGAAAGCCACATTTGGATAGTCACAAGACAGGTTGTTACAGTTGTGTTTCACCTATTAAAAAGAAAACTAAAAGATGATCCCTAACAATTACATTGCATTAGGAGATCATTTTTAAATGGTAATCCCAGATATTGGAAAACCATTAAGGACTCTCTTTTAAGAACTCTTTTAAGGATTCTCTGTTTTCCTTATTTATCTTTGTTCCCAACCTCCCATTACATCATTCTACGTATTCATTGCTGTTTGTAACTCATGCTGCCCGTTCATTATCACTGCTGCATCACCTGCATATTCATAGCAGTATTCCCAGTCATTTCTTATTCATATTACTTTTATTTATCTAGCCAGGTATATTGAGAACAGTAGAGAGAAAAATCACAATCTTTTAAGAAAACGTTATATGGCATTTGTGTGCTCCAACTAAGAAGATCTATTTATTATATATGTTGAGATTACTTATATAGAATGACCCTCTTTGAACGTAAGTTAACAGTAATACGTGCAATTAAATGGAAGATATTATATTATGTCTACCAAGATAACTATAGGACAATAAACTTAGTACACGGCTGAAGGATAACCCATTACTTGAAATAAATAAACCACCGTGTGCATTTCCACGAGAACTATGCAAGATACCAAAGAATGTGCCAAGTCTAAACAATGCAACTGTGACTTCAACATTGTACATTCTAGATCTTTTTGTTACATCGCCCTATTGAATTGAGTCTTTCGTGGCGTACACTAACTCCAGCCAAAAGGTTAAACTATAAAGACTATTCAGAATTCAGTGTAAGAGCTGAATAAGTCAAATACTATCCAACTTAACGATCTATCATCGTCTGCCAAACCGAGATAGGAGTTCTATACCAACATAATATAATAAGTCACCATTAAAGTTTTATTTCAGTTAAAGGACCTAAAACAGAGAGAAACAAAGATCTAAAGGAATATCACTAGTATTTAGTATCACTCAATGATTGATATACAGGGATGACATACATTTACTCTGAGAGTTGTCCTGGCTTTCTTATCTTAAAAAGAATTTCAAATTAAAATACATTTATTTCTTATAAAAAAAAATCATCATATAAATTTCAACGACAGCCAAATCAGCTAAATTATTACAGAAAATCAATAATAAATAATAAGAAAAAAAATACTCAATCAGGCATAATTTTTTGCTGTTATTGCAAAACGCCAACAACTAAATTTTAGATCAACAATGGCATATATATTTATATACTCATCATAGATTGTTTAGAAGTTAATATTATTGTACGTATAAGTGATAGCTATTGAATAATATATTCATTATAATATATATAATATATACTCAAGTAAGCTACTTTTATTATAATGTATATTCATTTTTTATTATTTTTTTATTTTATATATTAAATTGAATAATAAAAAAAATAATGATATATATAATAATAGTATTTATTGAGATAATATATCTATTATTCCTTATTGATAAAAAATTCTATTCACACTTATATATCCTAGTGTACATGCATAGTATAGAAAAAATACCAATTATATATATATAAATGATACTTATATATAGCTACGAATAAAATATATATATATTGGGAAAATATTGGACTAATGAAAAAAATCAATTGTCAAGATACGGAGACGTCTCAAACCCTGAACCATTAGAAAATCTTTAGAACTGTAAATTACATTACGTTAATATCAGAAAAAGGAAAATAAGGAGAAAACACAAAAGTTCTAACAATGTTTATTTTTCAAATATCTACTACTCTACTGACTATTCTACTAAAAGAACTTTTGTAATTAATTGGAAAAATACTTTATCAAATTAAAAATTATGTACTTATTTATAACTGAACATAATTTTAAATGTTTCAACTTATCACATTGATACTGGCATTTTAATAATCACTAAATTCAGATACTGGCATCTCAATAATAATCATTTAACAAATACTGATAGTTCAATAATCATTTAAAACAGTCTTTGCTGACTTTTATACACTAATACTACGCAGCTTGAATATTTCAATGTGTCACTAGCATTAAAAAAAAAACAAATGCAAACATGTCATTCAATTAGACAATTAACTGGTTTCCAAGTCTTTGTTTTAAGGTTTCTTACAGAAAATCTCTAATATTGTTCCAAATTACGTCCGAAAACTTTTCAAACACACCAGAAAGGGAAATAGCTCGGTCTTTCTGCCTATATTTATATAACCAATTTTGAAGAAAACCCAACTTATAATATTTTAATTTAAAAGAAAAATGTTTCTCATAAAAACTTGTATTAGTTTGATTATAAAGCAACTCCCTTAAAATTCTTTATATATTCCACACCATATAAATTTAATAAAAAATTCTACTCTAATGTAAATGTTAAGGAATGAATATGAAATACACAGAACTAGCATATTAAGTCTGGTAGTTTTATTTTGAGAAAGATTCTACATAGCTACATACCTACAGTGTAGATTATCTAACATATCATTGCTACATCTCAAAATTTTGAGCTATTTTGGTAACTCTACTATACATTCACTTTCCAATATATCAGTGAAGATATGTGATAATCAAATAAGACATAAGACCGAGTTTACACAAAACTTAGCACTACATTTTAAATAAATTTTCATAGCAGAAATTATATTAATTTCAACTTAGAAAATTTTTAATTAACCTTCTGGCTCACTCGCATTATAAATTCCAGTGTGGACATGATTAAAATATGATAATGGTGACTTGAGAATCACTATTTACAAAACATTCACGACCATACAGATCAAACACTAAAAACATTGAAATGACTTCTGGTGATTACTTGGTATTATCTTTTTTAGATATAGTTGTAAATAAATAATTAAATCACCATATTAAATATAACAAAGAGCGTAAAAATGTCTATTAATTAATTTTAGTGGACAATTAAGCCAATATCACAACTCATACCGTTATGACCGTCAATGAAAACTCTTAATTTATGTAATAGGTTCATAACTGAAATAGATTATCACTTCCTCTCGACACACCTGAAAATTGTAAAATAAATATACATTTAAGAGCTAAAATTTGAAGGAATTGTAAACTGTATTTGAAAAACGGTGAGAGAGTGAACTAAATTAATATATGTTGATGATAGTAATTGCCAGTGAAAGGAAATGAAAAATGAATAAATAAAACAAACATTGAATAAGTTATACAAAAAAAAAAAAATTAACAAGTAAAGAGAAACGAAAAAAAAAATAAATATAACAACATAACCTTTTCCGTATCAATTTCAAAAAAATATATATATTTATAATAACTTTAAAAAAAATCATTAACAAGGAAGATGATGTAACCAAGAATTATGCAAAGTTTACAATCAATACAAAGCAAATCAAGGGACAAGGAAAAACAATTTTAACAATCTGGCAAACAAAAACAAGAAAAAAAAAAGGAATGCTAACTTTTTGATTTTATCTACTATATCTTAACTGGTTTAAAAAAATAATAAAATATTACTACAAAATCATCATTCATTTACATTAATATATATAAAAAAAAAACGACTAGTTTCAAAATAAAACTATCACACATTTCAAGATTTACTTGGCACTAGGATATCTGACTATGCATATTACTGACACTATTTATGTTAAAATAAAAAAAATAATAAACGCTAGGATGTACTTCACACAACCTGTAACCCGTATTAGTGAGAACTCTTTTTAACATACATAAACTAACTACAAACATTTCAGCACAACGATTTACATACACTAATAAATATATTATATATATAATATATAATATATAATATATATATATATATGTAATATTAAATCTATATATAATAAAGTTTAACATACATATATTATACATAATATGTAGTTATACATAATATATTGATATGCATAATATATATAATATATAATATATAATATATATAATATTATATATATATATAATTATATATATTAGGGTAAATATCTTCATAGTACACCAACCTACAACTAATAAATATATTATATATAGTATATATATAATATAGTAATATAAACTAATATTATTTCGACCAGATTATACAGTAGAAGAGTGACCCGAAAGGACTTATAACCTTAAGGCGACTCTTTCTTCAATAGAAGGTCCTCCAACCAGCAATGCTGCTGCAGGAATTTTTTGTCTTTCGCTTTCTTGAAAAACGGATGTTTCAACAACTCAGAGGACGTCGGTCTTTTGGAAGGATCTTTCTGCAAGCAATCAGCTATCATTTTCCTAATATTTCTTCCATAAATTTTGTACTGATCCTGCCAACGAGAAATATATAAGAGATGATAATCGTAAGTTAGAATAATTAAATTAAATAACATAATAATAATAAAATATAATATATAAAATAATAATAATTATAATAAATGAAATAAATGATTAAGTATTGGACGAAAGTAGGATATTATTAATATATATAATATTATTAAAAATTGTAAACCTATTTAACATTAAAATAATTTATACTGCATTTATTGGGTGAATTTGTTAGGGTTTATACAATACGCTAGGTCATATTTAAATCATCTAGCGAGGTTCTTATTACTATTAAATATATAGTTATTTATCATAATATAACATTTATTCATTTATCATATATTTTTCATAAAACTTTGCCATTTTTAGAAGCATTCATTTAAGAATTGCAACATCGATTCAGTTTTTAAAATATTGGATACCAATATGAGTAAATATATTAAATTCTTAAAACATCTATGGATTAAATAACACTATGAAAATCTCATAGGCAATTATGAATTTGCTTATGATGTTTGAAGTTAAATTATTGAAGTCATGTCAAATGGTTAAAGAATCTACGTTTTATTTCAATGAGATTCAGATAAATACAGGAAAGGCAAAAACTTGATGTCACTACAATAGGTGGAGAATATTCGGTAATACGTATGTGTGGATAAGGTCCATTGACCGGAGGTAGTATAGTGCAGTATTTCCATATATGATGAAGAACTGCTCTAAATATGGAGCTGAAATATGACTTCGTCACAAACACACCATAGATATGAATTCGAACTGTATGGTATCCAATATGATAAAGAAGAATAAACGGGTCATGTCGGGGGATCCTCCCGCATTAATAATATCTATAGTATGAGATAATCCATTAGGTGATGGTATGGTAATGACCCACGACGTAAATTCGTAACCAATAAATACAGCACCACATGAGTATACAAGTTATTGTTTGTGTATAGAACGGAGGCATATATCTACAATTGAATGCGGGTTTTAACGTTCCTTATGATTTGATTAGGCCTGTAATTACGTCGTTTCACTGCTTGACCTCAACATGTCTGCCAGCCAGCAAAGGAAACCTCCGCCGTTATAAAATAATAATGAATGAATAATAATGTTAGAGAAGGATAAATGATTATCAACGAAGTGCAGCAGAAGGTAAAAGGGTACCTAATATATAGGGGCATCGTCAATACACTCACCGTGCGGGTTGCCCGTCGTATTGGCCTCCCTTCGGCGTTTGTTTCGTTTCAGGATACTAACCGACATGGAACTTATAAACGCTAATCTTACATTCGTAAGTATATTGACAACAATGACAGAGACCAAATAGGGTATGTGCCGATCGGTAAATGATAACAGTTTGGAGAGTTACACTCTTAAGAATCTAGAAAAGAGATTAGTATCAGTACCTTCTTGATAAGTGATGGTACTGTATAAGGTAGTATTCAGTTCAACGTGCCATGAACAACGATATTCAGTATTCAAGTCAGAAAAACAAACGTAATTAAAGCTGGAAGGGGTATGAAATCTAATCACTCCGTCATAAACAGTAGCGATAACGAGTTCCGCTGCTACTCACTCCATCCTTATTACCGTTAAAGATGTAGTAAAGCTGCTATCATCAAGTTGCTATTGGACTTCATCTCACCTATAGGTACATAAAGTATAGAAATAGGTGAAACCCTCTAACATGATATCTGGGTGTTGAAATCATTCATGCCGTTGTTAAAGATGTTGTATCTAATCCGAATTGTACAAACATGAGCAAAGGCAGTATAAACCCACTTTTTAGATAGGTAGAGATAGAAATAGTAAATAAATAATGAAATTAAAAAAAAATAATATAGAGCTAATAATAAAAAAATAAAATTAATGTAAATACTAAACATTTTATACACAGTAAAATAATTAAAAACAAAAAAGTAAAACATAATAGAAACTAAATAATAATAATTAGATAAAATTAAAGGTGTTAATAATCAAGTCAGTTATAAACTTTTTCATTAATAAGCTTACATTTATTCTTCTGCGTCACTGTTTCAATTTAGTGGGATAATCATTCTCGAAAGACAGCCATACTAGATACTTTCATATGGAGGTGATAATCGTGGTAAGGAAGCAGTTCTGTTTACCATTTAACGCTGTTATACTATGAAAAGACCATATTCAGCGCACTTAATAATCAAATAACCGATAAATCACCTAAAAATAAAGATATAAATAAATAATAGATAAATTAAGATATACAAAATATTTTTAATTTAATTTATGATAATAACACTTAACCTAAATTCCCACTGAAGGATTTTAAATTTTTTAATGCCAGACTTACCACCCAACACATTCAAAATGAATTCAAATTTATTTCAGACATCTTAATTTCGCAAATAATTTCACTTCCACGTCCTTTTATAAACAAAATTCCTTTCCACGATTTTTAGATTACTTTATGACCATCTTAATTTTCTTGTGAGCTGAGTCCATATTCATTATTTTCTCACATCACTTAATGTATTCAACATTAAAACCGTTTTAAGTATTTATTAAGACTTAGTATTTATTATAACATTATAAACAGTTATTTTTTAAAAATATATTGTTTCACCTTAATTTATTATTGAAAGTGGAAATTCATTGGATACACCGTCAATTTTTCCTTATGTATCTCACCCTCAAAACAAAAATTTATTGTATACAATTTTAAATCTTAAATAACTGCATATAACAGTGATAATCAATAATTAGGTACCTTCCACCTGCAATACCCTTCAGTCACATTTGCCATTACATTAAGTGCAGCCGAAACATCCAGACTCCCACCTATGTGTAATTGCATTAATCGATCAAGTGGGTTTAATTAAATAGGGTTAATTCTGTATTCCCTGTGGGCGCAGGATCACAGCTCAATAACTCTGTAGTCTACTTCAAAAATAACGCGGCGTCACAATTTCACTATCCTATAATACACCATATCCTTACGCTTCTGGCTATAATTCATATTTCTTTCCTTCAGTACATTTCTTTACTGATCAATTACACTTCTTTCTTAGCGTCTATCAAAGCCAGTCGAATACTCAATACTACATTCATACCTATTAACAACTTTCAACTAAACCGACTATCAATCCATTCCTTATCCACATTTAAAACAATATTTTAAGCCGTTGAAACTTGCCCATAATCCTTTCTTAACACCAACAGCTCCAATATAAACGTTTATTCTCATTTGATTAAATTCTTTTCTATGCACTAATTAACACATTATCCATAAAATTCACTGAACAGATGGCTATCAATATAGATCTATATACTCCTTCTATTCTCACAACCATTATATTTCTTAATCTTTATACGATAAACGTAATTATTATTATATAAAAATATATAAAATAATAACTAAAATATAATAATATAAATATGTAATAATAATAGTAATACTCAAAATAATAAACAATAATATCAATTTAAAATATTAATAATAAATAACATGTTACATTCAATGATTAATCTTAGCTTGTAATAAGTTCTATGAATTAGATT
Source organism: Trachelipus rathkii (assembly GCA_015478945.1). Classification (NCBI taxonomy): domain Eukaryota; kingdom Metazoa; phylum Arthropoda; class Malacostraca; order Isopoda; family Trachelipodidae; genus Trachelipus; species Trachelipus rathkii. Next base: position 8,524 of record JABUQX010015014.1, read on the forward strand.
GTAACCAGAAGGTGAATAAGAAACACTTTTTTTTTTCGATGTTAGAAAAGAGAACAAGTGACGAAACCAGAACGTATCAAATTGTACACACATGATTATTCTATATAATACACTTAGTACATACTTGCAATTGCTACAAGTACGAGATTTCTTTCTGTAATATATAAGGTGTATAAATTTAAAAATATAAAGATGGTAATAATTATACATAATTATAAACAAATATGAAACCTGAGCTCTCATGAACCTCTTTGGTGCCATCCAACATGGAGTGCCAACAAATGTATGACGCGATTTTTGTCGTGAAAGGTCTCCTCCAGTTGAGAGCCAGGCACTAACACCAAAATCTGCAATCTGAATCACTCCCTCACGCAGCTCATCATTGTAAACACAGATTAAGTCATTATTATTTATTACGCCAGTATGTCGACAAGAGAACATGGACTAGAAGTAACAATTTATAGTGTTATTCTTATTTTCTATATTATTTTACTTTATTTGAAATAAATGTTTGATCGAGTTTTAAGTGTAATTCATATGGAGGATAAATCCTCTATAACCTCAACAGCATGTAAAACGTCTCCTTTATAAAAAAATAAATAAGCGGTTTTGAATAAATCTGTAAATGTTATAGCGAAATGTAATTTCTATATATATATATTACAGCACAAAAAAAATAAAATAAAAAAAAATAAAAATAACACCATAAACAGATTATTTAAAAGAATGAAGAGTCATGTAGTAGAACCAAGTATGGAATATCTAGTGCGCTTTCTACATAATGAAGAGACATATTGAAGGTGTTTGAGATAGCTATATTTGTTAGTAAATTATAATAAAGGTGAATGATAGTAATATTAAAATTTACCTATCATCCACACTGGACAATAATATTGCATGGTATTTTAAAACTCGGTTGCAAAAAAGATATTGAAAGACCGCTGAGCTATATTATTCGAGTAATTCATTTATTATTTTCACAAAAAATATTTTCAGATTACATTTTTTATATTAAGATTATTATTATATTTATATTGAGACTATTTTTCACAATAATTATATGAGATTATATATCTCACGCGATTAAGTATAGTAGTTTATTAGTACGTATTGTGTGTTAGTTTTAAAAAGTCATAAATAGTGAATTAAAATACTATATATATATACTTATATTAATATTAGTAAATTCTAGTAGGATGTGGACTATTTTACACAACTTCAGTTTATGAGAGATAGTATTTAATATGTTTTTATTAGAGGGTATCTAAGATGTTTATTTGGGTATTTTTAACCTATAATTATAATATATATCTTACTTATAAATAAAAAAAAACAATAATTATATATTTTTTTGGTAATATTAATATTATTATTTTATTATATATGAAGTTTGTTATACATATTATATATATATAGTGTAAAATTAAATATTTCTGGTTTAGTGTTATCTTGTATATAGATATCAATATAAATTATAGCCCTTTCAATATTCCAGAATAGTATTTAGTATGCAAGTTGATTATTATAGATATAATATATTGTTATTATACTCGATCATCTATAACTGTAGTATAGTATATTATTATATGGAAGATGAAAGAAACGTATGTAAATAAGATGGGTATTAGTATGGATGAAGAAAGTAGACTTGAAAAAGGGAATTATATAGTATGGATGAAAAGTATATAGATTTATTATAAAAAATAGCTTAAAATTTCAATATATTCTTTTAATATTTTTTAATAAATATACAGATTTTAACCTGAAATAGAAATATAGATTAGGAGAATGAGTATATATAATGGAGAGCAGTGAGAGATGATATAGACATATAGCCTGTAAGAGCTATAATCAGGTAGAGGATAATTATATAATATATAAAACTCTGATCTCGAGAGATGTGCGCTGATATGTGATGTGCTTTATACACTTCTTTACCATAGACGGGTAATGTTCCAATGTGATAATTGTTGAATCCGCTCACACAAAGTTAGATATGAAAGGATCTAATTGGACACTAGTGATATAATTGAGGGTAAAGGACTCTAAAGTAGCATCTTTGTTTCAGGATGGACATGCGCTTAGGGTTTGGTTTTTTTATAGAATGTGCGAATTGATAAAATTGACATAGTGAAAATCATCATTTAGTGTGAAGTTGGTTGGTGTGAAGAATAAGTATTACGGGAATATGAAGTGAGAGAGAGAAAATGAAAAGATTTAGATCTGTAGATTTTAGTAGAGTAACATCATATTTTGAGTCATGCTGCGTAATATGATACTGGATGATGGTTACGGCCGGCATTGGTTAAGCACAGAAAAATATATATATGGTTGGTTATTTAGAGTTTCTCCGACTGGAGACCGAGAAGAAAAGTGGATTGAGTCGTAAAGGAATGTCTGTAAGGAAAAGAGAAATGGCTGAGTGTGTCTAGCAAAGCATAGGTCGATGAATGAGAAAGAAGATCATAATTAAGGAGTATGTGATAATAAAGGCACGGAGATATTAAGTTGTGAGCGGGGTATGAGTGTGTGATGGCGCGTCACACAATTGAGGTCCAAGGGTATTAGAACTACTACCATCTACACTGTGAAGAAATGCATAGTCGAGGTCCGCCGGCGGTCCCGGAAGCTCTAGGGTGAATATTTGAGACTTGAGCAAAACAACGAATAGCTTCCTACAAACTATAGAGTATAGTCAAAGATTTATTAATGCGGACTGATAAGAGATGGTGCTTTGTTTCATTTTACTGACGTATGGCCATATGCTCTAGAAACTTACTATAATGCTATAGATAAAATTGTTTCATTTCAGGTGTGCAAATTGTCACCACATCCTTACCAGTAATATGAAGTTGAATGCACTCAGAATACCGTATGCTGGTCTGTTGGGGAGATAGAAGGTGGTTATATATATCTTATTCACTAATTGAGAAAGTAGATATCAATGACTATTTATAGTTCAACCCATTCTTTAATTTTTTCCCAATCATGAAAAATAGTTGTAGAAACATATATAAATAGGTATTTATCTCTTATATTCGATTTATTTATGATGTTAATTAAATTCATTTTCGTATATATTAGTAATTAAAATACGGGCATCATTTGTTAGAATAGGGTTTGAGGGTCACTAGAAGGGAAACTATATATAATATACTCATAACTTACTATATTACTTATTCTATTACATTATAGTATAACTTATATATAACACCATATGAAACTGTATACGTCACGTCATAATTTATTGATAATATATTATCTAGAATTATACTTTAATTATATAAGTTTATTAATGAGACAGACTTCTAATAATGCGCGTCCTTCTATGGGAACAGACGAACTTAAAAGAATGAGGAATCGAACAATTTTACCTTTTGAAAAAAATTATCAGTGGATTTTTCAAATAATCAAAATCTAATTAAAAACAGATGATTGTATACACAAAAAAATTAATATAATATTTCATAATAAAATATCACTCTAAATCCTATGAATTTGGCCGATTGTTATGAAATGTACTTCTCGAGGCCTTTTAACACCACTCCCTTAGAACAGTGGGATCAATTACTAGCTCGAGTCAAACATCAGCCAATGCTAATATCTTTGTAGGTTCATTATCACTAAAAATTAATAATGAATAATATATTATAATACTATTATATTCTGTGAGATATTAGAGCTACTCGTTTTCCGTAAATCTCTTACACCATAAAACTATCCAGTCTACTTTCCTACCTTTCCACCCAATAAGAGTTACACACCATGAACTATCTGATCCCTTTGGCCTGAACATATCCAACCTACTGATAAATGCTTCTCTCACAAAAAATATATATATCTTGACAGACAAAGAAATGACTAACACAGCTTTCTTCATATAATTAGCAGTGATATAATTTCAAAACTTTGAAATAAAATTTGAAACCTCCTTTTACTCGGGTATTTTACGGAACTTTCTGGTCAGTAGCTGGATTATAGAGTGACTATTGTATCACATAATTTCCTGCATAACATAAATAATAATATTGAAAAATCAATAATTTCTCACCTCCTAAGTAGTCATTTAATTCCGACCAATCCATTGGAGTTTAAATCATATACAACCACGTCGCGACTTACAGCTATGATTTCATAGTCAATCATATCTAACAAATGTAATCCTCTCCATCTAATCAGTTAATACTATTAAAAACAAAGCCATAGTCTCCTCACTTCTCTACAAACACTTATGGCAGTATACCGTAATGCATACGTAAAAGCTCTCCTCTGCCATTCACATGGTAAACACAATGTCATCTCATCGGAATTCTTTCTGAACATAATAAAATAATATATAAAAGTAATTCAATACATTGAGGATGCGCAAGATACACTTTCAATAACTTATCTTCATGATTGAGACATTTAATTTTATTAAATATTAGGAAAATATAATCCAAATGACTCCAAGTAATCTGCATATTGCATCACTACTAATATAACTCACAACACTAATTCTCGATCAAATTATCCTCCTAATTTGAACATCACACAAATGAACCACAACAAATACTCCTCGTGAGAGCGTAAGTTTTCTATCCCATCTTCAACAGTCTGACAACATCTCTTCCTCCAAAAAAAACTTCTTAATAGGAATTCACCACTAAAAATCAATAAATGATGCACCACACACTCCCACCGCTTACGATATCTTCCCGGACTCAGACTATTGGTTTGCTTTAACGACGCAGCCAAAGCATCACAGGACATCTCTTCCGTCGGCTTGAAACCTGCCGTGCCCTGACGGAAATCAGACAACTTTCCCCATGTTTTTTTCTAAAGAATCTCTGGGCCCACCTGTGTGGTATTGTCTATATATATTCCCATCTAAATAGCTCGATTCTCGCAGGATTGGGGGGGCGTCTACAAGTATAATATAATCCAATATGCACTTTTGAGCCTCCAATACTATATATGTATATTAATCACTATTTAAAATTAAATATATATATATATAATCTATATATATAATATATATATATATAGGCGGTACTCCTCCGTAGTACTATATATATTTATATATATAAATATATATATATAATATATATGATGGTATCACTCCTTTGGTTCTTACTACTTTCTGTTAAAGTTAAATTCATCTTTCAAGCCTTTGCCTCCAACTCTAATATAGGCGGTTTCCGAGCTATTCTTCCTCCACAATCCCCCACTAACTCATTATGCCTAGCATTCAGATTTCTCTTTAAGATGTTAATTTGCTTTCTCTACGTTTAATTCTATGAAGACGCATGGTCCTGATGATATCCCATATTTGGTTCTTAGAACTTGCACATCCGTTTTTCCATTTCTCCCTTCCATTCCTCTAGGATGAATGTGGCGTTCTTCTTCAGCCTGTACCCCTTCCAAATATAAAAGGGGTACTAGCTCAACCTTTAATTTTTCGTGCCTACGCTTTAAACCCTCACCGTTCTTTCCAAAGTTTTATTGACCGAATCTGATATTTTCAACCGGAAGGTTTGGAAACATATTAAATCTTTAATCTTATTTTTGATCGCCAGTATAGCTTTCATAAGGAGGACTCTACTGGTGATTTTTATTCTTTTCTTCTGATTCCTGGTCCATCATTGCCCTTCGGTATTTAATCTGTGATATTTTGTGTGAAATACTAAACATCAATAAAGACATCGTAGATGTCTGCTCGAAAGATTTTGGTTCTGAGCTTAATCCCACTTTTATTGTATCTATTCCCCACCCTCTCCAATACTTACTTTTAAATATTTTATCCGCAGATGCTTATAGTCATTTTAACACCTAAGCACACTTGTCAGTCAAACAGCTGCCATATTATTTAGAATATTTCATCTTTAATCCAATCTTATTCTTTCTATCAAAATGAAGTTTCCTCATGGTTCTAATATAATCCTATCCACTCAAACTCTTTTTTTCTACTTTTCATCATTAGTTTTTTTCGCTTTGCCAAGGAAAACACATTAATTTTCATCTTTATTTATATCCACTCTGTACGTTACTGACAATTCCCACATAACCCTTCAATCATTTCATAACTTTTAATTTTATAGAGTGGTCTCCTGGAACTATGATAGAATATTTCAAGATAATTTGCACGCGGAAAAGCGGCGTATGGTGGGGGCGTAAAGCAGGCCGTTCGGGGGGGTGCGGAGGTGGGGTCTATTTATTTTTTGAGGGTCTTTTGGGGGGTTAATAGAACATCGTAAAAAAATAATATTTACATAACAACAAAAAAAAAAAAAAAAAAGAAAGAAAAAAAATAAAAAATATATTAATTATATATATATATATATATATAATATATATAATATATTATATATATATATAATCATATATATATAATATATATTATATTTAATATATGATATGATATACCATCTTTAGGGCATGCTCAGGTGGATAAAGAATAATAAAGTGAGGAACTGAAGCGTATTTAGAGATTTGTGTGGTGTGAAGAAAGGGGTAAATCGGGATGAATAAATGAAAGTATGTTGAGTATGGTTTGGTCATGTGGAAAAGGATGAATATGAAAAGCGGTTGGTTAAGCGGATGTATAGTGAGAGTGTGTTGGGAAATACCGACCAGGTACATGGAGAACCCGAAAGAAGAAGTGGATATTGAAGTCGGCTGAACGAATGTCTGAAGGGAGAAGATAATGCTGAGTTTGGGCAGAGGGCGAGAAATAAAGGAGGCCTGATAGAAGAGAATGGCGGGGAGTTTTGTATGGGGGGCATGGTTGTGGCGGAACTGGCCCAGGGGATGAACCCTTGACAGTCGACGAATTTAACCAAATAGATGAGCGGTCCGTCGCGAGACCTATGATGCACTAGGGTGGATTTTCTGTCTGTGACGCATCTCTACGAATCTAATTGGTAGCAGAGGGGCGGTATAGGGGCGGCTTTCTAATTTCGAACGTTTGTCATAAGTTCTACCTACTGAGCTTTATTCTTTTCACGATCTGTGTACCATGGCACCATTATCAAACCAACAATCCTTGGGAGACAAAGAGGAATGTGAAGAAAGAAAGAAAGAATATAATATCTAAAAATAAAAAATAATATATATATATTATATATATAAAACATAGTATAATTTAATAATATATATATAAAATAAAGTATAAATATTATATATATATAATATATATATATAATATAGATATAATTTATTAAAATAATATAACATATTACATATACATATACATAATACATATACCATAACATATACATATACATATACATAGTAAATATTATATATAAATCATATAATATAGATATAATAATAATAATATATATAATGATATATATAAATAACTATATTATAATATATATATGAATATAATATATAGATTAATAATAATATATAATATAAGTATGATATAATAATATATAAAAATAATAATATATAATATATATATATATATAGAATATAAATATATATTATACTATAATATATATATAATATATTATATATAATAACAGTGACGGCTCGTAGTAAAACTTGGCAATGGAGGGATGCATAATTATAAATGAAAATATAATATATATTATATAAAATATAAGTATATGAAAAATATAATAATAATATATAAAAAATAATAAAATTATATAATATAGTTATTATATATATATATATAGTATATAGTATATATATATATATATAATATATTATATATATATAATATATATATAGTAGTAATTCAAAACGCCTAGGTTATTCTGAAATTTGCTGATATTTACTTATTTAAAAAATAAGAAATTCAGTTCTGCGGACGTTTAGATGTAGAAAAAGGACGTTCGATTACATTTTTCATTGGAAATAATGTATTTTTATAAACGCTGATTACGCTCTCTTTTTAAGTAATCGTTATTGGGGGCAGCGAAATCGTCCGAGTCGTTTGAACGCAATTTATTTAGCTAAATTATTTAATGTATATGTAAAATTATTTAATACGTCGTTTCACGGTTTTCTTTTCCTTCGCTTAAAGACACCACAAATACTGCAATTTTTCTGAAGCCTATCTTTTTTAGCCCTATCTGCTATCGGCGACTAATAAAAAAAACAAAAACAGGAACCGACTCTTCCATAGCCTAAGGAATACAAACTAATTTCTTAATGCAGTTTACATTTTTTGTCATTGTTTTATGCAGAAGGGAAACAGAACTAGCACCTATTGAAATAATGAAACTTAAAATTTAAATTGTTGATAAGTTCCAAGTTTGCCAAAAAGAAATGTCAGAAAGACAAACTGGCAACCGTTTTTAAAAATCTACTACAGGGACTCAGTATTACTGTTTTTGTCATGGCCACAGTCGTGTCTCTTTATAATAAATTTGGGCTGATTTTATGGCTGCTAAATTAGAACGCCCATAAAAATATTATAATTTAATATATGGAAAATAAAATATCCGGTTTTACTACGCAATAGTGGGTGATTTGTCATCTTCAAAATTGATTTAATTACTTTTTTTTATATGTTGAATTGTTAAAAAAAAATTAAAATCACTTTTCTTTGGCAAAAATTTCTATAATTTCCATCAACATCCCTACGATCCTGGAATTTAATTTGGAGGGCTGCAAGCCCTACAAGCCATTTAGACGAGCCGGCCACCTGTAGTATATATATAATATGTGAGGGTATGAAGAATTTAGAATGGGTTGCAGGGAAAGTGTTAGGATGATGGAAAATGAGCGAGAGAGGGAGGGTCCTCAAGCTATTGTATGGTGATGATTGGTTGGTGTGTCGATGTCATGAAGAGAGGTGAGAGGATTGGTAGATAGAGGTTTTTTAAGAAACATTAAGAAATAATAGAGACTGTAAAAAGCCACATGGGCCTGTCGAGACTGTCCCCAGTCAACCCACTACCCCAAAAATGCTCATGCTAAATCCATCAAAGCACCCTAAGGGCTTGTCATTTGTTGAACAAATCCACCATTTGGCTTAGTCGAAACTAATGAAATAAATTAATGTATACCCAAACCTCGCACATGCAATTAAAAATACACTAAGTATGGCTCACTACATGCCTATCTAACTAATAAACTATATCTACAACTAAAACAACTACCCAATTTGGCTTCGTCAATATTATATATGATACCCAATCCATTAAGACGAATCTAAAACCTTTCTTAATGTTGCAATCGAGTCACTAACACTCAACAAACCTCCTCTGGCAGACTATTCCAAAGATTTAACAACTCCTATTACATGAATGCATGCCTTTCTTTATAATCAAGAATGGCATGTCTTACTTCTTAATTTTCTATAATGCCCCCTGGTCACCTGTCCATGTTCTACTATGAAAAATTTAAATCGATCTCTGTAGTTATCTAATAGTTAATGTTAAATATTTGTAGAAGGTGAATTCATGCCCCTCTGAGAAATCGCCTTTCTAAACAAAAAAGCTTCTCTAACTCCTTCAGCCTCTCCTCAATAGCTCTTACCCTCAAACCAGAATATCATTCCTGTTGCTCAGGTTGCACTCTCTCTGCTATATTCTAGAGTCCTTCTTTAAATAAAGGGGCCAAACTTGGCAGCAATACTCTAGTTACTGCCTTAACATAACTATTATAAAGCTTGATATTTACTTCCTTGCTCTTGTAAACAATCATTGCGATTTATTATCCCAGCATCTTATTAGTAGCTTTATTTCCTAGCTTCCAAACACTGATTTAGCTACTTTCAAATTACTAGCTTATAATCACACCTAAATCTTTTTCTTGGTCCACGGACTCAAGCCCAATCCCCAGTCATATCGTAGTTAAAACTTTTATTTGAGTAACCTAAGGTGAAGAACCTTACACTTTTTACTAATAAAATTCATATTTGCCACTTATCTGCCCACCCAGAAGTTTATCAAGATCATCTTTAATCTTTATACATCCTTCCCTATTTCTAACTGAGGTGGCCAATTTTAGTATCATCTGCAAAACTTAGAAACCTTGCATTTAAGTCCCTGGTCTAAATCATTTATATATATATGAGGAACAATAGTGGCCCCAGCACTGAACCCTGTGGGACAGTGCCACTCTTCACCATTTTCCCATGATGACTTTTTGCCATTTAGTTGACACACTGTTTTCTATTTCGCAAGCCACTCTTAATCCAACCATGTACCACTCCACCTATACAACATTCAATAACTTTTTCATCAGCCTTATGTGGGAAGCCTTAATTCAAAAGCTTTACTAAAGTCCAAATATACAATATCAACTGGATCTCCTCGGTCGATAGTCAGTAATGTATTCCATAATTCTAAAAGGTTTGTCTGACATGACCTAACCCTTTCTGAAACCGTGCTGGGAGTCATAGCAAACCTGTTTATCTTCTAATAATTCTCTTAGACCTTCGTAAACTTTTTCTTCTAGATCCCTTTACAACCAGAGATGTTAAGCTATAACTGGCCTATAATTTCCTAATTCTAATTTCCCTTACTACCTTTCTTATAAATAGGCAAGCAACAAATACCATTTTCCAGTCATGCTGGTACTCACCAAAAATGCTAAATATTCGCTTAAAATATCTAATAACAGTGCCTTTGCAATGCTGGTACTAACTCCTCTTTCAGAATTCTACCATAATAATACCATCAGGGCCTGCAGCTTTACTTGGGTCAATATGATCTAATAAACGCTTTATATCTTTTACATCAAATTCAAATTCTGTAAGTATATTTGTTACATGCATACAAAACTATTAGTCTCCAAACTATAATCTAATCTTTCCTCAGTAAACACTGAAGCAAAGTAAGCATTGAAAATGTTAACCATTTCCTTATCTGAACTCACTTAAATTTTCAAATCCATTTAATTGGACCAATCGTCCTATCTTACTTTAAATTTTAAAAGCTAAAAAACTTTCTTCAGATTCTTATTACTATTCCTTGCTAAATTAATTTCTCTCTCTCTCTCTCTCTCTTTTATATAGATTGGTTATTCCATTTCTAATTTTCCTATAATTTTCTAAATCTTCACTACTACTACCCTTGAATATTTAAAACATCTACGGTTTACATTGATTTTCTCTCATCTCTCTATTCTACCAAATAAATAGATTTTCTCTTCACCACCCTAATGGGGCCATTTTTAAAACATAAGGACTGAATATTTATCAAAATTTTCTTAAAGTGTTCCCACTTGATAAAACAATTTTGAATTTTGATAGTTAAACACCTTATCCCAATCAATTATATCAAGCATGTCTCGAAATTTGGTAAAATCGCTTTTCCGGAAATCTAAGATATTTTCCTTATTAAAGAATTAATTTTAATATTTGTTTTCAATTCCATGACCTAATTAATTAGATCTCGTAGGATAAGTTATGAAAGTGTTTGAGGTATCACCTTAGTAGAATGCTAGATCTACAACGGTAGATCTACAACGGTAGATCTACAATGGTAGATCTAATTTAAAAAGGTTCGCGCTCGTGGGTATATAACCGTATATTAATACCCTAGTTGCAAGTAAGCATCAAATGGTTTTCTCATGTAGAGCCTCTTAAAAGGTTTTGGATTGATTGGGTGCAAGAATTTTGTAGTTTTCAAAAAAAAATTATAAGGGATATAAAACTAAAGTATCAACCTGTTTATGTTACCAATTTTACATGAAATACCTTACAATTTTATAGTTATTATGTATTACACCAAGGATTTTAATTAATTATATAGTATTTCAAATTTACTTTTACTATTTAAGCACATATAATTTCTCATTCATTCAAATTTGTTTTATTTTTAAATCCACGTCTTTTTCCGTCGCTCTGAATTTGTTTTTGAAATTTCAGGACAGTCTCTTTTGCTTTTAAAAGTATATTTTCCAGTTTCCTTATCTCTTGATCGCCTTCGGTGTCAATTTTCGAAATTTTGGTTTTATTAAGGTGAGAAAACTTGGGTTTAATATTACATCCAAGAGCTTGATCATTTTGTCGAATAATTTTATTATCGAATTCATCAAAATTACCAAGTATTTTTATGTCATTAGACAGAGACTCATCTGATTCTTCTCTACTGACCCCAGACAAATCTCCTCTTACAGGGCCTTCCAGCTCTTCCATACTGGATAATGGTCTCGATGTCTCTTGTAAGTTTACTGACGAGGAAGATTCTGAATGACTAGAATTATAAGGAAATAGAAAAACGTTCAAAAGAGGGATTGAACTATTTTCTTCTGAAGTCACCGAAGATTCGATTGTTTTCCTATCATTCGAAGCCTCTGTGATATGTGAAGTTACCTGTGCAATTAATTAACTTTTATTAATTATACTTACATGTAAAGTAATTAAAAATTAATATACATTGTAAACTATGCATACAAAATTACATAAATTTACCAACCCAAACCATGCCAACGCAATGTTCAATACCAGAGGAAAAGAATTGGGAATAAAGATTAGTAGAAAAATAACTACAAAAATTGGATAAAACCTGTTAGTATTGTCATAAGAATCCACTTTGTCTATAAAGGTGTATGAAACAGAGGCTTCCTAAGATAGTTTGTGAAGAAAACTAAAAATTAATAAAATTTCTGACAAATTGTATAGTCAAGGGGGAAAGGGAAATTTTTTATATAAAATTGCGAACTAATATGTTTAGTTATTAACTTGCATGTTGTTGTAAATCATAAAACCTTTTAGGTATCAGAAATTATTCTATAAGTATGAGTTAGACAAGCAATTTAAAATTTGTACTAGGTTAAAAAAATTAAAACGATTATTATTATTATTAATCTATCTTCCTCCTTTCTCCAGATTTGGTGTGAGGTACACAACACACACCGGAAACAGAAAAGTTAGTAGAAGAACATGACGTAAGTCGAAAAGAAAGGCCCCCTTACAGTCCCCTCATACCATTAAGTGATCTCGAGCTCATCGCAGTCAAAATAATCCACCCTAGGGTTTCACAAGACCGCCGCGACGGCCCCCATTTTGGTATCTCGTCAATGTGGGGTTAATCATCTGGGTCAGGTCCATAACCATACCTCCCTCACAAAGCCCCGACATTCACTCCTATTATGCCCCTTCCTTTCCTTCAGACACTCCGTAACTGACCCAATTCACTTTTTCTTTGGATTCCCAGCCGGTCGTTTCCCAGCTCACTCACAACTATACATCCGCTTAACCAACCGACTATCATCCATCCTTTCCATGTGGTCTCTCTACACTCTCGTTTATTCTCTCATTTACGCCTTTCTTCACACCACACAACTCCTTAGCACCTCCTCATTTTATCAATTCTTCTCAAACCTACCACTTCCTAAGATTATAAATCTGAACAGATTAAACCTTTGATCTATACCTCTTATTCCATACCATAGTTTCTCTACTATACATTAACATCAGTAGCAACGTACCCTCATGCAAAACCCTAACGCACTCAAGAATAATAATAATAATTATTATTATTATTATTATTATTATTATTACAGTAATAGAATATTAATGAAATGGTAAAACTTAGTTTACCTGTTAGTTTTTAGTAAATACTGAATCAGATTAAAGACAACTGATATTGTTTAAAATACGAATTTTAATTAAATGTTTGTTTACCAAATAAAAAAAAAAGTTTTATAATTTGCTTGAAAATGCAACAGTTACCCACCGTATAGGGGAATTAATTTTATAGAAGTTTGTAAATACATTGCTTGTAATAAAGATTCATGCTGAAGATTAAAAATAGTTAAAAATAGTTGAATGTCGTGTAAAAGTCGCTAATTTAGTAAATAGTTATTTCAAGAAAAACAGATTTTACTAATGATAATCTTAGGAAAACCAACATTGGTGTGCTTATCGTCTTTAGCTGTGGACAGAGTGTCTCGAGTAGTGGAAGAAGAAGAGGAAGAGCCATGTGACAGAGATTCATTGGGAAGGCTGGAGACCTGATACTCATTTCTTTCCGTCACTTCCGACGCAGGTAATGCTGGAACAAAGCAATTAATTCGTTTCCCTGTGTAGGATTTATTTTTATTTATTCATTGTAAAAAATATTTCAGATATGGTTAAGAAAACTTACCCGGTGACAAACGAAGTTCTTCGTTTAAAAACCTGTGCAAATCCTCATCTCTGTTACGAAGTTCTGAAGACATTAGTAGAGTCCAATCAGATATAGATGAACATTGAGAATCAAGAGCATCTTGTCTCTTGCGAATAAATCCCTGAAAGTCGGTTCTTTGCTGCTCTAAAACCTTCATAAATATAATAAAATTTTAAGTAATTTGTTAATTATTAAAGAATCATTAATAGTTTGATACTATAACTTTAATTACTTGTTCATGAGTCGAAGCAGTGCCTCGCAAACCACTTAGAATATTTTGAGTATGGTGAGTCTGACTTCGTAGTTTGTTGGCGAGCATGTCAGCTTCTTGTCTCAACTCCGTTTCTTGGTTAACATACATCTCATTCCATGCAGCTTCTCCATTATTTGAAAAGGCTCTCGTATCTAGCTCAGTTTCTCCTATCTGAGAAATAGCAGCGTGGTTTCTCATCAACACCTAAAAATGTACCAAAATACACTATATTAAAACTAAATTTTATAAAATATAGTTTAAGAGTTGGAGTGATAATGATTATTACCATATTTATTAAGCCAATGTATGTTTGATTTTATTATTATAAAGAAGCAAATTTTTGCATAAAGAATTAAATTGTGGGGGGGGGGGAACTACTTATTTTCAAATTAGCAAGATTATCATTCCTCTGTTCCTAATATAATATAAAAACATGAATAAAGCGTTTATGAACACTGAACTCGCGTGGTGAGGCACACAATTTCAGCATCCTTATGCGATATGGTTATTAAGCATTAATGTTCCATGCTGTGCTGTGCAGTTTTTTGCACTTGATGCGGTGATTATGTAAGAATCAAACGAAGGGTTGTTGAGGTAGTATACCATAAATAAACGTAAAAAGGTAATTAAAAAAAAATTTGTGCATACTAAAAATAAAATAAATATAATAGGGTAGAAGCCTATATGAAAAATTGGGTATCTACCAAAATTTTAATAACCGGTTTTCTTCTTTGACATTAAAATTAATAACTGGAATAGCAAAAGAGTTAACCAATTCACATTCCCGCCAAAAAAAATAACAACTGATTCCTGGCAACTTGGCAAACCCGATTCGAGCTCACAATTGGCTGGAGACGGTTCGCAGCCGGCTTGGCGACCGCTAATTAAAACTCTTCACGAAAGGGAACAGTCAGTTAACTCTTTTGCTGTATGATTCAACAGTAAAGCTTACCGACAGCTAACTCTTATGACAAAGCAAGAGAACAGTTTCTTAAATTTTTGGCAACTCCCAACTGGGCATTAGTCGACTTCATTTTTAGTGTTTAGAACTATAAAAGCTACTTAATGTTACTAATTATTAATTAAACTTACTTCACTAACTCCATTCTCAGTTCGAGAACTTATAAGGTCAGTTTCTTGCTTAAAATCGTTGCTAAAATCTCCTTCTTCATCCCTGGCCTTTTCGACTCTTCTGTGAAGATCTTCAGACAAAGCTGATACGACATCTTCTGTTTTGTTCAAACTTAAAATTAAGATTCAATTAATTATAATTAAAATAAATACTAATTAAGACTAAGAGTAATAATAATAGTTACTAACAAATACTAACTATAACTGATACTCTTCAAACTTTAAATTAAGGTTCAATTAGCTAAAATTAAATAAATACTAATTAAGACTAGTTACTGTTAAATACCAAGTATTTGATGGTCTATTTGTTTATACATTGATAACGACCCATTACTTTTATAAAATAATTTTCCTTTTCTATTTAGTAGTAGTAGTAGGAGTTGTAGTAGTAGTTGGAGCGTTTTCAGACTTCCTTGATGCTCTTTTGTTAAATTGGTAACATATACCCCATATAAATATAAGATATACCAAGACCAAGTGCTAATATAGATAAATATTTATAACTGTATTTTACTTGCGAATTTTGTACATTAATTTCGCAGAAAAAGTTGAATTGAAGTTTAAAAATGTTAAATAACATCCTAATGATAAATCGCAAAGATTTAAAGTTGCCGAGGGATTTACGGCTTGCTGGGGAAGACGCCGGATTCTAAGTTTAGCTCCGCCCCTTCAACCCCACCCCAGAACTACTACCACACGTGGTATCCCAACCCTACCTAGTTTCCTATTATTCCAACTCACATTCTACAGCACTACTACTACTACTACTGATAATAATAATAATTACCTGGCTGAAATTTCATGGAATGTATTTTCATTGATCGATATGAATGTTTGACTTTGCAAACGAACCAAAACCAATTCTTTCACTACGTTGTTCATCCTCGTCTGCAATTCCTGTGCCAATAATAATAATAATAATAATAATAATAATAATAAAGTAGTTACTAACAAATACTAACTATAACTGATACTGTTCAAACTTTAAAGAAAATAGAAAAAAGAGGAAGAAAAAGAGGAAGAAAAGAAAAGAAAAGAAAAAAGAAGATTTACCCTTATAAAATTTTCAGTGTTCAAGTGAAGATGCTTGGCATGATCGCGCGATCTTGTGATGAGGTTGCCATGTTTCGACATGAACATGTCAACTTCTTCTGTAATCTTTTTAAAGGAATCTCTCTGCCTTGTGGAAAAGGTTCGGAATATGTCTTGCAGCATTTCAACCTAAATAGCTTATTATTATTATTATTATTATTATTATTATTATTATTATTATTATTATTATTATTATTATTATTATTATTATTATTATTATTATTATTATTAATCAACTTCCTATTCTATTATAATTCTTGCTGTTAATATGATTTTGCTATTATTATTATTATTATTATTATTATTATTATTATTATTATTATTATTATTATTATTAATATTATTATTAGCTTAACAATATTGCAATATAGTTTATAATATTTAGAAGTATATATATATAATTAAATTACAACAACAATATTATATAGATATAATTTATATTATAATATCACTAATAAATGTAAATACTATCTTTAAAAAATATATATATAATATATCATATTAAGTATACCTATATATTTATATAATATACATACTATATATATAAATACCTATATCATACATATAAAAAAATAAATAATATTTGGAAAATGTTTTCTTTTTAATATTATTCATATTTCCTTATACCCAATTACTTCATTCCCATTGCGCTTGGTCATAAGATCCACCATCTTCCCCACCTACTACAGCTTTAATAGATATTGAAATATGTGAAACTCTCATAATAATGAAGAGGTTTGTGGTAATATTCATGTTTGATTTGTAAAATTCACATAACAACGAAGTTTGTTGTAATATTCTCACTGTTAAATGAAACTCACAAGAATGAAAAGGATTGTTCTAATGTTATTGTTGGTATGTAAAACTCACATAACGAAGAAGTTTGTTGTAATATTCCTGTTTGGTATGTGAATCTCGCATAACGATTAAGTTTTTTGTAATATTTCTGTTTGGTTTACTATATTTACATAACGATGATGGATGGTATAATATTACTATTGGTATGTGAAAAAAATGGTGAAAATGATTGTTTTAATGTTATTGTTGGTATGTGAAACTCACATGACGATGAAGTTTGTTGTAATATCCCTGTTTGGTTTGTGAAACTTACATAACGATGAAGCTGCTGTAATAATTTTGTTTGGTATGTGAATCTCACAAAACGATGAAGTTTTGCTGTTATATTCTTATTGGTATGTGAAACTCACAACGTTGAAAAGGATTGTTCTAATGTCATTATTGGTATGTGAAACTCACATAACGAAGTTTGTTGTAATGTATACGAAACTCACTGAACAATGACGTTAAAATATTCATTTTTGGTATGTGAAATTCGCATAACGCTGAAGAGTATTGTGAGGGTTTCTTAAAAACTTTCATGTAAGATTTATCAAAGTACCAGGTGAAGGGGCGTCACTAACTCCCCACACCCACCCTATACCTATGTCTCATGCCATGGTACCACGGTTGTGGTATAATATTATATATTATTATTATTTGAAATGGCAGTTGTAATTATGGTTAAAGTGTAAATTATGGTTATGAATATATATATATATATATATATATAACTATATATATTAATATATATTATATATAAATATATATATATATATATATATATATATATATATATATATATATATATATATTATATATATATATATATATATAATATTATTTTTTTTTTTTATTATTATTTTATTATTATATTAATTTTATTGTTACTATTTATTTGTTATTATTTCTATTCATTTATCATTATGAGGGTATTGTACTTTTAATACAATTAATATTACTACAACAGAACCAACCCACAACAACACCCACCACTCACTATTAGAAAGAAAGAGGCATCGTTATTGCTGTTGCTTAAAATACATTTTTTGTCATTAACAATTATGAAATATAAGAAAACCATGTATTATATTCGGGGCTCAAAGAACAACATTGTGTTGCAATTAGTATCCCCATTTCAGATAGTAGGGAAATTACATTGTTTTATATAATTTATTGATATATTGCACAATTGACTATACAATACATTGACACCCATAAATATACTTATACAAACCCATAGGAATATGCCTATGTCACATTAAATGATCTAATTGTGAATTTTGACTGACTGTTGAATAAAAAATTTTAATCTTTGAATTATTATTATTATTATTATTATTAATTATTATTATTATTATTATTATTATTATTATTATCATTATTATGTCTCTTCAAGTAAACTGTCACCTTTGTAATGATATCAACCGCCATATTTGTAACGGCTGAGGCCTGCTCACCCAAGAGTGACGTCAGCGTGACCATGGCAGGGAGAAAGACAGTCTTGTGAAAATTTTTGAATGACCTGACCTGGTCTTCTCTCAAAACCTGAAGGTTCGAAAGGTTCTTCTCGATACTTGTCTGACCAGCTTGAACCTAACACT
>JABUQX010015015.1:0-25000 GCA_015478945.1 Trachelipus rathkii
ACCCACTATAACTAATGATAATATGTAGTGTATAGCTATTTACAATAGGATATATATAATAAGGAACTGACTATATATTATATTAAGCTCACCATTATATGACATTATGAATAAGAGGTAATATCTTATACTACTACTAGGCTTGCTTACGCTTATTTAGTACAAATACACTTACTTGAGATATATACAATGAGTTAATAAACTAGGATACTCATAGTAGATGAACCACTCTAGATCGGAGTATAAGCATTTGTACTAGATTAGTATAGGTACCGGTATGCGTATTACGTCGGATCCGTTTACGTCGAGAGTTGGATATAATACTACTGATATATATCATCAGCTTGGTCATCTAAGCAGCTTTAAATCAGCACAGAGATAATGCTATGCAGGGCCCGGAGTGTGAACATCCTGAGTTAAGTGAAGTAATCTGACGATGCAATAGCAAGCGGTGTAGTTATATATAATCATAATACATCAAAAATAGAAGACACAACAGTGCTACGTGTAGTTTTTGACTCTAACGCCAAATAGTGTAATTATACATAATACACACATTTAAAAATAATATAAAAAACTGTAAGTTTAATAATACGTTTAGTGAAACTAGTAATTACTCTTCAGTTTTTCCATATAGCTAATAAAGTCCTAAAATACGTCGTCCCTGGCAAACATAGGTAGGATCATTCAGTTTTTTACTCTCCGCACAAGATTTAAAAAGGTAGGTGGGGGCAACGTGCCTTCCCGATGTCCTTCCACAAGTCCCGATTATACTATGTGTTTACTATATTTTTAAGACTATACCGAAGTGAATGGCTGAGAGATGCGTGGTACTTAGATATGTTAATTACTATGGTTCACCTGCCATTAATATATAGTAGCCTCGATATCCGTTTTTCTAATGTATTTATGAAATATGATAGGCCAATCATTCTATTTCATAGCGTTATGGCATTACCTTTCTTCTCGCCTGCTCCAAAATATCTCCGCTAAGTTCAAATCTTTACCTTACCTTTCAACTCCGACTTTTCTGTCTCTACTGTGAGCCTTATGTGCTTTCCGTGCTCCAGCACACTTACGAGTCTAGATAGTGCGTACACTATCGACTGTAATCAATCGACTATTATCCATCCCTTTTCAATTGAAACTAGCGCAATCTAAAACCCCGTTTAATCTCTCTATTTACAACCTTTCTTCACACCAGAAAACTCCCAAACACAGGTTCATCTCCATCATTTTATGCAATGTTTTCTCCAACCTACCACGAACCTTAAATTATCCATGTGAACAAGAATGCACCTTAGGATTTATACCTCTTATTCACACCATAGTCTCACTACTATGCATTAACATCGGTAACAAACCTTCAAGCAGAGCTCTAGCACACTCGAATTATTCTCATTTTACATTCACCAAAGATTTACAATTCTATACAGCTAACCATCTTCCTCTCACCATGTTCATTTAACTTTCCTACTAGCATTGCTGCATCACTCCGTTTCTCCCTTTCATGCCACGAGGGCCCGGCCCCCCCAAAAATCAATAATTATAATCTAACGTTTTAAAACTTAAAGATACTTGTTTCAATTGCTCACCACCCAACATGATTTCACATAACCCAGACTCTCCTCACCCACTAACATCACCTTACTCTTATTATACGCTTGTTATACTTTCAAACCAATCGCTTTTGCACATCTTTCAAGGCTTCTTCAGATTCGCACACATCATTCAGCGTCCGATAGGGCACCGTAAACACACTTTTTCATCAGTCTAACAGCCTCCCCCACCCTAATTCTTTCATTATACCTCAGAATCCATCTAAAAGTTAAATAGGCCATGGAGACATAAACACATCCTTTCCTCACTTCACTTTCCATTTATTTTGTACAAGTCTGAAGCTTCACTTATAGGAGCTAATATCTTTACTTTGTGGATTTCCATTCAGTAAGCCTGATCCTTCAGTCACCGTGATAACTCACTAACACCGTGTCACATCAAGCGTTCCATATCCTGTCCAAGTTCATAACTAAACACAATCTATTTTTTCTTCTTCTCCCAAGTTTGTTTCAACTGTGAAAACTTTGATCTACATACTCTTCTATCATTTCTAAATGAACCTTGTCTTCACCACCGATCCCTCTGACGCACCTCTTTTCAACTCAATTTACCAGCATATGTCTTCCCTAACACCGCCATAACTAATTTCTCCTATAGTTCCCTTATCCTCGTCATACTCCTTATACAAGGGGTACCATTCTGCTCTCCTCCAATCTTCGAAATATACCCTCACAAAGCCTTTGTTGACTCATAGATGTCCCAAATCCATCAATCGACAATCCTCGCTTCCATTCTGAAGCATTTCACCGAGTAATAGCACCGAATGCTGACAGAACTACAAAGCTTCCAATTTTTTCAACTTCACGTCATCTCATCCTACTTTCCAAAAGTATATTTTCTCTGGCATCATCAAATCCAACAAAAACAAAGTTTCCCAAACCTTTTTTTAATTTTCAGCTCACACTCGTCCATGTCATCGCATATTTTCCGTTTTGCCAATCCAACAATCCAACATCCATGTTCAACATTCACAAAAGTATCCAACCTCTACTTCAGTTATCTATGAACGGATTCCCTTAATCTTTCGTTAACTTTCTTCCAAAGAGTTTCATATCTCCTTGCAAGTCCTATTTATCTCTTCTCCTTCAAACTGATCATTCAACCTTTTTTTTTCTCCTTACCTATGCAACTTTTATTCTTCCATCCTTTTCTTACTTAATAAATTTTTTCTTTCCAATATTTACAATTCACGCTTAAATTATCTACCTGCTGTTCAAAGCTCCTTTCCCAAATATATTCCTGATCTCTGCGATTATAATGATATATTCCTGATCTCTGCGATTATAATGAAGGTATAAGCTTTCTTTGCGTCCTTAATATGGAATAAGGAATATGAAGTCTAAACAGATATCACTAAAAACTTCAAAATATCTTATAATTTCCATTTTTAAAAAAAATTCCAGTTATTTTGCATACCTTTTAACGACATTTCAATCTCTCTTAAATTTTGGAAGTGCTAAAACAGAAACAGACTTGTAAAGAACTTTAAATGTTAAATCTTATAAAAGTTTAGATAAAGGTACTTCGAGAGAGTCGGAATTTCGGGTAAAGGGATTTTTAAATCCTTATTTTAAAAAATATTTTTAAAACAGTTAATTGTATTGTCTTATTTATGAAACATGAAAAGATTATAAATCTTCCTACAGCAGTACTTCACAACTTTCCTAATTTTTCTGATCTCCTTTGCGAAAAGTGATTTTTAATTTCACTTGTAAGCAGGACTTCACAACTCACGGCAGCCAGACAAACCTGTTATTAGAGTTTCTTACTAGATATTTTGACTCTATGAAAAAAGTTAACCTACTGTGTACGTAACAGTTTAAAAATCGAACAGATCTCTGAACGATTTAAAAATTAACAGATTTATCTATATTTATATATATATTATATATAGTTATATATTTTATAAGTATATATATATATATTGATATAGTATATATAAGGTATATATATATATAATATATATATATAGTATATATATATATTATAATGTATATATTATAGGTTTTGGATATTATATATATATAATATATGTATATTATTGGTTATATATATATTATATATATTATATAATATATTACTTAATAATGTTAACAGTTATACCTTATGATAGAGGCAGACATCAAACAATCATTTGTTTATTTGTAATGGTCCTAAGTTGAATATAATCTAAAAACAATAAACTCCTATTTTAAATTTTTTCATTTATTATCTATTCAAAAGGGTTAATCTTATAAAAATAGTTCTTGAGAACCTCTTCCTTTCTTCGTTTCTTCCTAAAACATGATAATTCTGAAGAGTACCGAATGTCATCATTTTTTTGCAAGAAAGTTGCACAGGATTTCCTGATTTGATAACGATACGAGACAGAGAAATGTTACCATTGGAACATTCTTAATTAATACGTTCGACGATTGCTCGGAATAATATATATATGTATTATACTATTTATACTATATATACTATACTATTATAATGGTATAATATATATATAGTATATATATATACTATATATATATATATATATATAAGTATATTATATATATAAATATATAGTAAGTTATAGTAATATATTATATATTATGAGAGAGAGCAGAGAGAGAGATAGAGAGAAGAGAGAGAGGAGAAGAGAGTAGAGAGAGAGAGAGAGAGAGAGAGAGAGAGAAGAGAGAGAGACGAGAGAGAGAGAGAGCAGAGTGAGAGAGAGAGAGAGAGAGAGAGAGCGAGAGTAGAGAGAGAGAGGAGAGAGAGAGAGAGGCAGAGAGAGAGAAGAGGAGATGGAAGAGAGAAGAGATTACTATTATTAGAGGGTTGAAATGGGTCCCCTTTTTAGGGACAGGCTTACAACTGGAAGGAAATGCCAAGTGGATAGGCAAAGACAATATATAGTTAATGTGAAACACAAATACTAAATAAGTATAATTACATTATGAAAATAAAACAAATAACAAATCCTGCAATTTCTTTAAACTATGTTTATATGATGTATAAACTGTATAGCATACCAAATAGGCAATAGGGATTATTCTTTTTTATTTTAGAATATTTAAGGCCAAGTATTCAAGAAAAGTAATATTTTATATGTATTCTTACAAAACAACAATGTAGAGAAGAGTTCTTTAAGAAATATCATTACTCATTTCAAGTAGAAAGGGCTTTGCAAATGTTCTTTGGAGCATTAGGTATCCTACAAACTTGTTATTGTAATTAACAATTGACACCATTCAACAAACAGTTTAGTGCTGAAAATAGGAGTTTTGTTCGATGTTGATGAATGTAATAAATGAAATAGATGTAAGAGATGAAATCAGAAGGGGAAATAAATACAAGAAGAGTGATGGGGACTTTTCCAGTTATGTACATGCAAAATTTTGAATTGATTTTCAGTATGGGTAGAGAATTGAACCACAAATTCATAGTGTGTAAAAATTCATACCCAAAGATATCTTAATGGAAAGGTGTGACAGAGTCAAGAAAATCACTCTGTTCACTGCTATAACACTGTAAGAAAACAACTATCAAGAGCTATTTGAAAGATACAAATGAGTTTACACAAAGGTGGCCAAGGTGGCCTCAAAGAAGAGGGTGCTTTATATATATTATATATATTATATATATATATATATATATATATAATTATATATAATATATTATATATATATAACTCCTATATAGTTATATTAAATTTTGAGTCAATGTACAGGACTCACCATGGCTCACAAAGATGCGGCCACCATTGCGGTTCCTTTATAAAATAAATATATATATATATAATATGATATATATATATATATATATATATTATATATATATAATATATCAGATATAATAATATATCATATATATATGTATATAATATATAGTATATATATAGTATATATATATATATATATATATTCTATTGAGACAATGGTCTAGCCAACTCATAACCTTCAATATATGCAACTGGTTTACCTACTATTTTATATAAGATCATAACATCATCTCTTTTCTACCAATCTTTTAAAATGCTTTCTATAGAAATATATTAAAAATAAAATCATATTAAGAGAATTATATATATAATATATTATAATATATATATAGTATATATATATATATATATATTATATAATATAGATATATATTATATATAATATATATATATATATATATATAATATATATATATTACTATATATATATATATTATATATATTACTGTTATCGAAAGATGAACTAATAAGCCCACGAAAGAAAATGAAGGATTTTTTCTCGCCAGTTTCCCATACTTACGTAAGAATTTACTTCTGCTAAGTTTTATCTGAATTTAATAAGTCGTTATTTTATGTTTTTGCAAAAAAAGAAATTCTTATAGCAACAATGGAATCTGAATACGATTTTCGTGGTTATATGAAAGATTCTGTTTGAATCTCATAGGGCTTACGAAAGCTGTAAATTGAATTAAATTATATAATAACACAAAAGTATCGATCTAATTCAGAATGCAGTTTAACTTACGTCTGTATTGTATGTGTATTGGGTAGATTTTATAAGCACTGTATCAGTCATTCATGGAGTATATGGTATCTGAAAATAGCTGTGAAGAACATAAGTTCTTCTTGTATCATCATCCATATCATATTATCTCTTGGGCAATTACAAGTTAGCTCCGCGTAAACAGTTCAGCTCCCGTTAGCTGTAACCTAAAACTGAAGATGGCTTTCATAACCTGAAGCATGATAGGACCTGATGTCACAGGCTGGCTAACATGGCAACAGGCAGTATAACTTAAAACAACGGCTTGAATTCCGTCACAGCCTTCAAGTTAAACTGTGGACCGAGTATGTAACTGACTGGATTTCATTTAGTCACTACTACTAAATTTAGTCTAAAATTAATCAGTAAAATTTTTGTATCATCTAGGTCAATTGACTGAAAGCACTAAATTAATTTTTTATTATGGATCATATTTTTCCCTTAACTTCTAATGAAGATAATTCCATAATTAAAAATACTGGTATTAAATAATTGAGGTGCTATAATTAAATTATTCTACATTTTCATTTTCAGATTATAAGAAACCAATTTTCATTATTTTGCTTAATAGATTATTAATTAATTGAGTTAATTAAATCACTAACCTGAAAAACTAGTAAACTGTATATATAAAAGTTAATATTAGTAATCACCAATAAATA
This sequence comes from Trachelipus rathkii, assembly GCA_015478945.1. Taxonomy (NCBI): domain Eukaryota; kingdom Metazoa; phylum Arthropoda; class Malacostraca; order Isopoda; family Trachelipodidae; genus Trachelipus; species Trachelipus rathkii. The sequence goes on from JABUQX010015015.1 coordinate 6,800, forward strand.
TTGAAAAGTAATAACTCAGAAGCTATTGGAAGTGGAAGATAAAAAAGTTTGGAATGGCAAGAAGTCAATGAGGTTGAAGGAGAGATTAACAAATTAACAAATTTAGAAAATCCTGCCCCTCCAGCATCTACATCTGTCAACATCATGAGTGAAATCAAATTGTTATTACTAATGTTAGTGATGCAAGTTTAATGTTCACATCTCCAGTTCCTTCAATCTCAAGATTAGACTTCCTGCGTATCTACTCCACAACTAAACATAGACCTACAAGAGACTCGTTTCTTATTTACAATCATATATAATATTATATATATCTATAATATGATATATATATATAATATATAGTATAATATATATTATTTATATATATATATAGTATATATATATATATATATAATAATATATATATCAATAAATATATATAATATATATAAGTTCAGAATAAGAAAAAAACAAAAAAATCTAACTTTTGTTTGTTCTCCTCAATACACTTGACATACTAGAGAATGCCTATGCGTAAATATCATGTTATTGAGGTTGGTGTATTAGGTGAAAGGTATGGATATAGGTATTAAAAATTTTTTTTTTTTTTCTTAAATAATCCAAAAAGATTTTTTATAACATTTTTGTTGTAAATCATGTGGTAAAAAAAACAAAACATGAGGTAAAAAAAATTGACTTCTCTAAAGCTACTTTCATATGTTTGTGAGGGTTTTTTGAGTGCTCATGTACTTTCTCCGAGTGTTTTTCTCCATACGCCCCTTTGTTCTACGTTCTGTTATGTATCTTTTCCATGAGCATTTTCTCCCTGACCTCCCCCTTGTTCTGAGCGCTGCGTCATAATGTCGAGCTACTTTTCCATTGTTTATGTCTTTTCATTGAGCATGTTCTGATGCTCTGATCATCACTCAGCTACTTCCCATATTTCCAGAGCTACTTTCCAAACTACTTTCCATATTTCCACGCTAACTTTCCAAAAACACTCGCTTCCAATGCTTCTAGCTGTGTGTTCCTGAGTGCTCATCGGTACTTTCCTGAGCATTTTTCCTACCCTATCTCCTTTGTGTCTAGCTCTTCTAGCTGGTATCTTTCAGTGTGTTTTTCTCCTACCTGGACCCTTTTGTTTTCTAGGCCACCTTCATCATTTCATTCAGCTACTTTCCATTAGCCACTTCCACTTTTACTGTTACTTGATCATGAACATTCTATGTCTATGACATTCATCAACTAACAGCTACTTCCATATTTCCAGCTTACTTTCCACTATTTCCAGCTACTTGTTCAAACTAATTTCAATGCTTCAGCTGCTTTTCCTGAGTTGCTCATTGTACTATTCCTGTAAGCTCATTTTTCACCCCTTACCTGGGGTGTCCAATTTCGGTTGGGGTACCCCTTTTTCTTATGGCTCTCTATGTACTTTTTTCAGCACCCTAGCCCCCGTTGTGTTCTAAGCCTCGTCTAATCCACTCGGCACTTTCAGCTACTTTCCCCAAGCTACTTCCAACTTTCAAATGAAACTTTTCCTGAGCCTTCTATGCTTGAAGAAAATCCGGTGCTGATTTTCAGAGCTAATTTCCATGTTAATAAGTAACACATCTGGGTTATAAAAAAACTTTTTTTATCTTAACCCCCATTTTGGAAAATTTGATGGGGTAAAAAAAATTTTTTTTTTTTAGTGAGACAGAAAATAATTTCAAAAAAAAATTATTAGTTTGCCCAACGTTCCTCCTCAATATGTAGTAACCTACCAAAAAAAAACAATTAAAAAAATGTATACATTTGAAATGGTAGCAAAAGTTGTAAAACTCGTAAAAAGGTTACGTTGCAGCATCTTTTAACTGGGGTTCACCATTTGTTATCGCTGAATTACTGCAATTTAGAGGCAGCACATTTTCTTTCGGCATTTTTTAGAAAATAAAGAGGGCTACCAGACATAAGAACGACCTCGAACGATCAAACGGAAATATTTTCAGGAAAGGGGGGAGGGGGTTTTGTTTGTTTTTACGCCCACCAACTTTTTTTACCTCCGGCCTAACATATATAATATATATATATATACTTATATATATAGTAATATATATATTATATATATTATATATATATTTAATATATATTATAATATTTAATAACTTAACTAACTATGCCCATCACTGTATATATATATATATATCAATGCAAATCTTTGAATAATATGCAACTTAGCTCACTACTAATAAAATATAGTAGCTATAGTTTTTATTATTATATATTAATAATTTTTACAAAATGCATTAAAAATATCTCAAATTATTGAAAATAACAGCTAAAGCTGAATAGAAAACAAAAAATGCACATGCAGCTGGATTTTTTTTAGGGGATGTACCGGAACCAGAATTTTTGGTTCCAGCCGGAACCGGAACTTTCTGGAACCTTGAAAAAGTTCCGGCCGGAACCGGAACTTATCGACTCCCGCTACACCTTAGTGGAAACTTGTCTGATTAACAAGTGGAGTCTCTCTAGAAGTATCTAGCATCTTGTCATATCCATATTGAGCTCTTAGTTCTGTAACACAAAATTTGGATAAGCGGATCAGTAAACTTATTAAGTAAAATAGGAATATACTATATAAAGTTCTACTGGCCTTCAAAGTTTAAAAATCAGAAAATGATATCGCTCGAGCAAAACAGGTAGATTTTTACTCGAGTAGCTAAATGATAAATCAATTGCAGATTTTTTTTAGGAAAGACATTTGAAAAAGTGGAAAGTTCCGGTAAGTACCAGCCGGAACCGGAACTTTTGAAATATCGAGGTTCTGTTACATCCCTAATATATATATATATATATATATATATATATATATATATATATATAATTTTACATTTAAACTTTTTATAAATATAGTTATATATAATAATATATATATATATATATATATATATATATATATATATATATATATATATATATATATATATATATATTAAATCAGCTTGCAAAATTTTTCAAAATTAAAATTTTTTTTTAAAGATCACTTTTTACACTGATTTATCTATTGGCTACTGTCTTCCCTTTCCTCGCTCTTTGTATTGTCGCCTACTTCATAAAGTGCGATAAAACAAAATTTCAGTCAGTTGGAGTATAAGAAAACCATATGGGATTATTCCACTTTGAGTCTAACTTTTTTTTCCTAAAGACAAATCATTTTTATTTCTTTATGCTTTATTACAATTTATTTAGAGTCTATGCTGTGATTTTTATAAAAATCTATTTAGAGGCACTTACTGTAAACAATTACCAATATAAAATTACCCTCTATTTTAGGTTCTCATTACTATAAAAAATTTGCAGTTTACATTTTGAATAACTGAATTTTAGATTGCTGACATCAACTGCATAAATACCACTGTGTTGAGTAGGGAGTGAAGTAAACAGAGAAAAAATAAAATGACATTGTTAACTTTGTTGGATAATGGTAGATTTGGATTGCATAGAGCTTAGTTTATGTGTAGTTTCACTTGATTTAAATTCTATTATTAAAAAAAAGATTAGGTGTTGAAAGTTGAAGTTTCTATCTCACCTTAAATTGCATGTACTGAGAGATGGGATAGGATGGGACAGTTTTTGGTTAGGCCAAATGTGTTGCTTTTTTTGCATTTTTATGTTTACTGATAATTGGAAATCCTTTAATAAAAAACGCTTATAAATAATACCTTATATATGCCTTCGAATTCGTCAATTACCGCATTCAAACATAGTAACAAAAAGGTTATACCAGTATGACAAGTAACAAGCTACTTTAGGGCCTAGGGTAAACCAAAGTTTACCCTATAATAATAGGGTAAACTTTGGGCCTATTGAGACTGTCCCTGTCAAAATAAATATTTTTCAAACACATGCTCATATGCAATCTTCATTACCATAAAACAAAATTGCAATTTACATATTGAATAACAAATAAATGTTAGATGGCAGAGACCAACTACATAAATACCCATGTGAATAAGGAGTTCAGTAAAATAGGAAAATAAATCTCACTTTTAAAAAAATTAAGTGCTGGAAGTTATAGATTCTATTTAACCTTAATTAAATTGCATGTTCAGAGAGAAGGAATTATGAACCTATAGTAGCCTTTATTAACCATAACAAAGTATAGACAGTAAAAAGCCACATGAGCCTATCAAGACTGTTCCAGCCCAAGTATAAAGAACCAATCACACAACATGCTAATGCAAAAACCAACACAGCATCCTAGGGCCTGTCAATAATAACTTGCATAACTTGAATAGGCCTTGTCAGTACTATTTTTTTTATTACTTAATTTATGAAAATTTAAAAGGCAATGGGTTTAACATTAAATAAACCATTATATGACCAAAGACTTAAAGAATTAACACTTTAAACGTAGCATAAGAAGAGCTTACCTAGATGTAAGCGTCGATACACGAGGCCTAGAATCCATCCTGCAGTATATAACGCATTAGATTTCCGCCCAACACATTCACACTAAAACTGAGAATAAATATTTTTTTTTTAAAGGCATTCTTGTCAACAAAATCCTATCTTTAAATTGACCATTTAAAACTTACATTCATTTTAAATCATTTCCACCCTAAATCTTCAGCTACTTTCGAAGGCATTCTATTGGCACTGGTAACCCCCCCTCATTTGCATTACAATTTCTCAATATAAGAGGCAATCAATTTTGCGGAATAATGAAATCTTAATCTATTCAGAATAAATCAATTGTAATAAAAATATAAAAAATTTTAAATATTAATGTAAATATTATATAAAAAGATTAAACAAAACATTAACAGTTAGGGGGAATTTTATTCAGCACGAAGCCAAACAACGAATGATATCTCAAATACCGAAAAATCGCTCTCTACTCTTTGCATTTACTAACACCTTTGTATCAATGGGAATAGCCGTAGATTTTGCGTTAACTTAATAATGTAATAAACTATTGGTACAGGGCATGTATAAAATGCTTAGTACAGGGCAGTATAAAATGCTTAGTACAGGGCTGTAAAATATGCTTGGCACAGGGCATTATACAATGCTTAGTGCAGGGCAGCAATAAAAATGCTTGTACAGGGCCTGTAAAATATGCTTGGTACAGGGCAGTCAAAATGCTATTAACATGGCTTTTAAAATGCTTAAGTACAGGCACTCAAAATCTTTATACAGGGAGTGAAATATTGTCTTAGTAACAGGGGCCGTAAAATTGTCTTAGTAACAGGCAAATTTACCCATAATATATAATATATATAATATATATATAAATATATAATTACATAAACTGAATATGGCCGATTTGATATAACGTAATACATATGTTCCTAATGGCTCCGTACAGTTGCTTTTTCGTGAACTATATTTGATAAACATAAACATTTATTAGGGCTCTACTTTCAAAACTCCTTCGGCGTTTATCTTTAAATACAGCAACATTATTTTTAAATAAAATTTCATTTATTTTCTACTAAATGTGTTAGCTTATTCTAGATTTAATAGTTTGTAATAATAATATTGCATTTTAATCATTATTACAGCTTAAAAACAGTTCAGAATGGGATCAGATGGTGTAGCTGACCCTCTCAATAGTGAAAATATATAAAGCTATTCACATAACCTTCTAATTTTTTATTTTTAAATAAGCTTTAAACTGATTTTTTATGCTAAACGAGGTTAATAATTCCGTTGATTTATTAAAATTTCAAAAAATATCGACATAATTTTGGAGAGAATTTTCCTCATGCCTAACTTAAAGCCCTTAGCCATTTTGATCAGGAAATTTAGTAATTTTTTATTTTAGGAAAATAACATTTGGTAATTATAGAGTTCAACTGCGTCTAAATCATGTAAATATATTAAAACTATAAATATTTCACTTAACACAAATGGTATAAAAAAATTATTTGAAATTTTTTCTACTGATTTTCTTACATTTTAAAATATTTTCAAAAATAATATAAAAAATAATGCAACAAAAATCATAATAATTTGGCTTCATCTCGTTCATGTAGGGATTGTTGATACATTCAGATTATCGATACATCAATATCTTTATTATTTATTGATAATTAATTTTTTTTTCACTGTTATCAACGATTCGATTTTATATACAAAGTATGTAAATAATTTTGGTAATAGTAGTCCAGAAGGGTGTCACCTCAGATTTTTATAAAAATCATAAAAAAATAATAAAGAATAATGAAAATGAAAATCGACTCTCCCCTTAGGAAAAAAAGTTACAGCCTCTCAAAGTTAAAAATTCCATGATTTATAATTTTTTTTTTTAAATCACACGGTATACTCTAAAAAAATAATAATGAAGCTTAAAAAAAAACTAAAATGATTTAAGTCTTTTGGAAAAAAGTTACAGCCTCTCAAAGTTTAAAATTTTCCCATATGCTTTCTTATAAAAAAAAATTAGTAGGCCTCATGCTCGTTTTAGGGCCATCCTAGTTCAAGTTATGATAAGATTTATTTTGTATACATAGATTTTCTCTGTGTATACCTAACAAAACATAACAAAACCTGAACTAGAAGGCCTGAAGTGAGACCTAACCCAGATGGATCAAAAATGAAACAGTTATTGGAGTTTTAACAACTTTGAGACCTGTAACATTTTTTTTCCTAAAGAGAGCATAAATTTTAGTTTTCATTATTCTTTCCCCATTATTGATTTTTTAGAGTATATCCTGTGATTTTTATAAAAATCAGTGGGTGACACCCTTCTGTACTACTGTTACCATAATTTTTTAAAAAAATAAAAAATTTGGGAAGAATTTTCTTTTTACGTAAGATACAATCAAAATAAAGCAATAAGGTATATTATATAATATACTATATATATATATATATATATACTATATATATATATATATAATATATATATATATATATATCTATCTATTATTATATAATATATATATAATATAAATATTTAATATATATATAATATAAACAGAATTCATAATGTACTTGGTACTCCAGATCTATATTCAAGTTTTTATTAATGAACTTTAGAAGCTGGAAATGTATTTTTTATTACTCTATACCAAAACATTTATTGGATTGATAAATAAAATAAACTACAAAACCATTAAATTATTTACAAAATAAAATATATATATAATATATATATATATATATATATATATATATATATATATATATATATATACTATATATATATTATATATTATATATATATTATATATATATATATATATAAAAATTATAATAAAAAATATATATATTGATTTTCTGAGGTAGAGTTTGGTCTATTTTATTGTTAATAATAAGTTAGCAAGCAGTCTTCTAAGCTAACATTTTTTATTAATTATAGAAGCTTGAAATGTAATTTTTTATTAATCCATGCTAAAAAATATGTTGGGATCAGGGCTGCATAGCCTCATAATTTGAGTAAAGCCTTGCTAGGGACAAAATATTTTTAGTGTAGAACTACTGCTAAAAATACTTTTTTACTAGTTAATAAATGGGTTCAGAGCCAGAGTTGCATATTTTAAAATGGTAATTGTTTATTTCCACAAAGTCAATCAATATATCAATATTTTTTTTTTAGAATCAATTATTTGTTATGATTATTGATTTAGTGCTATGAATATGGCCTAGGACGTGCGTTTGATTAAACTCAAATCAAAAGGGTAAAAAAAAAAACATTTTTGAGCTGAAAGAAATCAATAAAAATGCTGACTAAACTATAGCAACTCTGCTGAATCGTAATAAACCTTTTTTAATAATTTTATTGCTGATGTGAATGGAACTATTCTACCTAAGAGTTAACGAGACATATATAAGTAAAAGCTAACTTAATTTTATTTATAGTTAGACAATCTTCGCACTTCTACGTAAATAGAACTCGTTAAAGCTTAAACCCACAATTCTATACTTAATTGATATTTGTATAGCATAAGAAATGAATCTTTTCAAAGTTGTTAGTTAATAATTATTATAACAAAATTAAAAAATCGTCGCTCTTTGTTATGCAAATCATCAACGAAGAATATATAACTAAACACAGCCAAAGCATATATAACCAAAACGTATACCACTATGTACTAATAAACCATAGACAAAAAGAACAAAGACAGCTTTAACATAAGCATACAGTTTACAGTAAATATTGTGTATAACAAATCAAGGCATAATTGAAACTATGTACAGTTTGAGTGAATCGTCAAAAAACTTATAAGCATCAATTTTAAAAATTCAACAGATTAACAATGTGAAAATTAAACATCAATCTTTGCCGTGTTTATATAGTTGTACGTATTTGTGTTTCAATCTCAAAAAAAAAAAAAGTATAATACTGAAAAAAACAGCAAAGGAAAATTTGAACCCCTAATATCCATGTTTCGTTAGTATCTTTAGCAGAGGCAATGAATCTTTTTAAACTTTCAAAGTTTTCAATATTTTGAACTTTTTCCTCTCTTCCACAGCGTACACAGGGTAGGGTGTTCATTCCTAGTAAGGACCGAGATTTCAATTTGAGAATTTAACCCTAGAACTGTCGGAGTTGGTTGAAAATACATGCTCTATTTTTTGTTAGTCTTCAAAGTGTAATTTACCTAATATAAAAGTTTAATTATTATTATTATTATTATTATTATTATTATTATTATTATTATTATTATTATTATTATTATTATTATTATTATTATTATTATTATTATTATTATTATTATTATTATTATTATTATTATTATTATTATTATTATTATTATTTATTATTATTTATGTATGTATTAGTATGTCTTAAAGTATTAGTAATTATTAACAGGAAAGCTTATAATGTTAGTCCATCAATCTTATATTATCTATGATTATTTTCAATAATATTAAAAGTTTGTTTTTCTTATTAATCTATTTATCTTCGATTATCATATAAAAAAAATATTATGTCTATTATTACTTCTCAGACCTATTACTATTATGACAGATTATTTATTCTGATTATTATTAACATTATATTATTATTATTATTTATTATTATTATTTATTGATTATTATTATATGTATTATGTAATTTAAGCTTTGACAACTACTGTATTGTCGGGATCCTGTATACTTAAATTATAATTAGTGTATCTATTATAATATCGAACAACCAATTATCATGGGCATTTGGACTCAAATTATTATTTACGAAATATTGAGAATACCGAGATCCAGAGAGGAATAAGGTGTACGAACGAAGCTAGGTCCAGAGAGAAAACTTTACATTCTTCTTCTTCTGCCTGTTCAATATCGTCAACCATTTCTTGCACAATTCTGATCATTTCAAAGTCCTCTTCAAGTTTGAATACCTTTGAACAATTAAGCAAAGAATAAAGTTAAATAATCGCTTTATAGTCTGAGACTAAATGAGGAGCTATTAATATTGTTTCAAAAACTGGGAACGTGTTAAGATTCCTTTCACTCCTTAAAAAAAACATGAAGTATTTCTCTGTAATGTTACAGCTCAAATTCTCCAGCCTGAAAAATCCAGTAATGTAGTCTGCAAATATTCCACTACAATTGACAGATTTTCTTGTATCCTATATTGATCTTGCAGTGAAAACTTTTCAAACAAAATTTAAACTATCATCGAATCGAAAGAAAAAACTGAAAGGTTTACTCTTTGCAATGAATCTTCTAATATTGTTGTATAATTCTTTCCAAATTTTGCAGTAAATAGGGAAATTATTGATTAGAGCTCTTGAAGAATACAATGAACTTTCAAAATTCTTTTTCTGTGAGTTAAATATTACAGTTTTGATTTAGAATGATATTAGTTTCGCTTTCTAATGTTCCTTGAGACGACAAAGTTTCATTGATTCACTGATTCATTGCTGTCATAGTAAAACATATCAGTTCATCATGTAAAGCAGGTATAAAACACTTGAAATTAAAAGAATAAAAAGAACATTTGATATACTGACAATGTTTCTTATGTTAGCTACTATCTCATTTTTAAGCAAAAGTAAATCTGTGTAAAAGAACGCAAAATTTAAAAAAAAAAATAATAACCGAAAATACCAAAAACTTTTGTATTAATTTTTTTCTGGGTAATCCCTACAACAATACGAGCGATTACACAGCTTACCGCTGCTCTTACAATCTCTCAAAGTTAATGGCTTAACTGATTAAAATCTCGTCATCATTTAAATTAAGTTGGGTTGGCCGAGTACGGGATTTTGCGCACCGCACAGCACCGCACCAGAAGTAAGCGCACAACGCATCCGCACAAAAAGTATTTTTGTTGCTAAACCACACCGCACTCTATGTTTCAATGCGCAACACGCTCCGCACCACCGCACCGCACCGCACCGATACACTGGATTTGTATGGCGCACAGCACCACCGCACACCCTGGTTCGTAGGCACCCTATAATAAAGGAATAAATTTAAAAATTAAATGAATAACGTCTCAGTTTGATTCAAGAAATGTTTTCGCTTACTACCTCAGATATTGAAAACTCTAAAATTTTTCTTGTTAGGGAGCCACTTTAATTACCTGTATCGCAATTGAACTCTCAGATTCAGCGCCAATTGAATTTATACGTATTTAGTTCATTTGACAGGACGCGCGGAATTTAGGTGCTGCTTTGGAGAGTTTGGAGGATCATTAGCAGCTGCATGGCAAGCATCTATTGGCAACGTTGTTGTGTCCGTAGTCTGGTAATGTGATAGTTCTTTTTTTTCTTTATTTTCTTAAAAATTTTTTTTATTTCAGTCAGATGTCTTTTACAAAAAAAAAAACGTAACAACGTAGTATGTGATTCCTTTTAATAGAGGTTGGGAATTTCAGGATGATAGAAATTTTAATCAACCCTCTGTATCATAAACTTTTTCAATATCCTTAATGATAGTAATATTTTTTAACCTCACCTCGTATAAGAATATTTTTACAGTTTTAACACATACGGGCGTAGCCTATTCAAAGAGAAGGGTTGTTGTTCGCCCAGAAGTTCACAACTTCTGCAGTTCATGAAGTTTGCAAAATTTTCTTCCACGATTGAAATTTTCAATCGCCCGACAACGTCATGAATTCTCAATCGTGCTTACTCGTTTTTATTTTTCAATTTCTTAATTTACTTATTTATTATTTAGTTAGTTTTATCCACAAACTATCTTTTCCACCTAATTGAGGAGGTTCTTGAATCAAAAGGAAATTGGGCTACCTATCTCTAATCAAGTGGATTAGAGAAAGGAAGATTGTCAAGGCTAAATAGCGAAGCCCGCTTCGGTTTCAATCACATTTCGTTATCCTAGGCCCCTTTGGAACATACCCAAAACCCGACAAGGGGAAGCATGAAACAGTAGGGTCTGGGAAAGAAAGATATTTCCCTCTGCTAAAAAACAGAAGTTGAAAGATTCGGCTGATGAGATATTAAGTCTAGAAAGCTGCAAAGATTTATGAATGAGAATATTACTACTAAACTACTACTCACTACTACTACTACTACTCTACTACTATTATATATACTACTACTACTACTACTCACTACTACTACTATTAATAAAATAATAACTAATAATCAATAATAATATAATAATACACTAATAAATAATAATAATAATAATAAATATAATAACTAATAATAATAATAATATAATAATAATAATAATAATAATGAATAATATATAATAATATAATTTAATATAATAATAATAATAATAATAAGAGAAGGTGTACAAGGCCTTACTTAAGAAGAAACTTGGAAAACCTGCCGGGGATGAGAAGTTGCTGACTCAGACATGGAAAAGGAATCAGCAGATCATTTAATGTCCACAAAGTCGGAAATCATGTTCTCTAAAAATAGTTTATCAAGCTTTCGAAAGGTGGCTCAAGCATTACTAAGGCCAAAAGGATTGAAAAGAAACTCATAGAGACCAAATGTGTGGTGACAGCTTTCTTTTCCCGTCTTGCGCAGGGATTGGATTGAATCTGGTGATAGGCCCAAAGAGATCCACTTTGCTAAAGAATTTAACATATGAAGTTTTAGTAAGAGATGTTGTGGATCTATAAACTAAGTGGTGTAAATTCCTGGAATTGATACAAGCTTTGTTTCGTGAAATGATAAAAATTCACTTTTTAGTAATTGAATTTGACTTACTGCGAGGGCGTCCTCACTTTAACATAGACTGGGGAAACGAAGCATCCCAGTTTCAAGCCTGTAAACACACCGAAAATAGAATTATATAGGAGACAAAGAGGGTTCAGAATGGAATGTAAGCGAGAGAATCACACAAAAACAGCCGGAGAAAATTAAGGACGGAGCCGGCCATCCAGAGTTATAGGAGCAGAAGGCTCAATAGTAAATTCCAAGACGATTAAAAAACGACATAGTCGATATAAGATAAAATTGGTGAAAGCAGTCGATCCTAAAGCGAATTTAAGCACTGGGGGGGGTGGGACGTTTGGTATTATGATGTCCACTGAAACCTCAGACGGAAGGAAAGGTATAATGAAAGAAACGTATTACGTTCCCGCAGGACAGGACAATGGCACCTTGGTCATTGGCAGTGAACTCAATAATAGCAGACGGAAGCCGATGGAAAGATCACGCACTTATCAGGGGGAGGACGAGAACGCTTGAGAAGACCTGTATCCACGATAAGGGGTGATATACCCCGAACAGTGCAAATTTTCATGGGGGAAAGAGTTACAAGACAAGCTGACTCGGTCCTGACTATAGGTCTCTCCGTAACTGAAGAAAGACGTGGCCGATCGAGTAGGAAGAACGACAGGATAATATATATATAGTATATATATATATATATATATATTCAGTACCTCTCTAATTATAAGAACATCTGTTACTTCTCTGTATATACTAAATATCACTGATAAAATATAATAATATATATAGCTATATATAATATATATATATATATATATATATATCAGAAGCGATGAAAAGACATGCGAAAAATGATACTACTACTGCTAATAATAATAATAATAATAATAATAATAATAATAATAATAATAATAATAATAATAATAATAATAATAATAATAATAATAATAATAATAATACATAATAATATAAGAAAAAATCTCGGCGACAAAACTGAACTGAGTCAGAATTAAAATCTCCAGCTGGTTAAAACGTGTAGTGTAGTTACAAGTTTTTCAAAATATTGAAGAATGAATATTAATAGATTATATAAGCTTACTTTACTTTCAGAAAGTGCTGATTAGCTATTAAGAAATATTTTTCCGGCTCCGACTCCGATCATAAATTTATAAAATTTCTCGGGTCCGGCTCCATTCCCCCTCAAAAACAAAAAAATTTCTTCTGGTTTCCGGTTGAAAGTTTTCAACTTTTGAATTTCCCCCCCCCCCCCTCCCAAGACGAAATAACGAATATATCAGAAACATGTTCCAATCGCACGAAGCAATATGACACCGCACGAAATAAAGCGAAAAATGAAGGAATTTTTTTAACTGAAGCGAAATTATTGCACTTTTTGTCTGAACAAAACACTCGAATAAGATTCTGTTTTCCTCTACATATAATATAGACAATTGTGGGATTATATATATATATATATATATATATATATATATATATATATATATTATATATATATTATATTATTATATTAATAATCAATATATATATATATATATAGTTTAATATATATAATATATATAATAATAATATAGTATATATATATATCATATATATATATATATATTATATATATAGTATATATATGTATATATATATAATTATATGTTATATTATATATATATCTAATATATATATATATATATATATTATATAACTATATAGTATATATATATATAATATATATTATATATATATATATATAATATATATATATATATATATATATATAGACAAATTTCGAGTAAGAATCCTTCTTCCCATTTATATATAATAACATATATATATAATTATAATATATATTATATAATATATATTATATATATATATATATATATATATATATATATATATATATATATATATATATATATATATATATATATATATATTATTTATTTTTTTTTTTATATAATATATATATATATAATATATAAATATATATACTTATATATATTTATAAGTATATTTTTTTATATATATAGTATATTTAATATATATATATTATATATATATATACTATAAAGTAAGAATCTTCTTTACCATTTATATTATATATATATATATATATATATATATTTACAATGGTTTAATTTTTTGTAATTATGTTATTGCAGTTTGCAAGTTTTCAATCTGCAGGAATGGCAGGTTTCGGAGCAGCTGGTTTCGCTGCTGCTGGTGCAGCTGGTGCAGCTGTTGGAGGATTAGTAGGAGTTATTATTGTCAAGTTTGTAGAAAAGATTTTATTTTTAAGTTTGTTTTTTGTTTAAGCTTAATTAGAAATGCCTATTTACTTGGATGAAGTGTGTTTAGTCTTAGCTTTGACTCCCTCTGAGATTTAAACAATTCAAAGGTCCTATTCTGTTTGGACGACACAATTAATTTTTGTCTTAATTTATTATTATTTTTATTTATTTTTTCGTAGTTATTAATACAAAGAATAGTTTTGCGTTTGAACAAAATTGATTCTTATAATCGGAGGAAAGTATAAATGAAATTTTAAGAAAACGATTCATTGATAAATACTGTAAGTATATATTTATTTATAAAAGTTTTGCTTTAAAAAACGTTTTCTATTGTCGGATAAGTTTAATGATTAACTTTAATTTTTTATGCTGATATTTTTATTATATATATATAATTTTTTATATTTTATATATATATATATATATATATATATATATATATATATAATATATATATATATATATATATATATATACTATTATATATATATATAATATATAAATATATATGTACTATAATATATAATATATATATGTAATATTTAATATATATAGTATATTATTTTTAATATGGACATATATATTATATATATATATTATATATTAATAGATATATATATCAGGGGCGTTACATAGGGTAGGCAGGATAGGTAGCTTATATATGAATTTCATTTAGTCTTTTTATAAAATAATTTAAAAACGTTTGTGTAAATATATTATTAGAATTTTATATGAAAGTAAAAGAATTGATTTCTAAAAATAAACTTTAAAGAAAATCACTACTCTTAGTAAATAACAATTATATTAAGTTAAATTCATTACGAAATTCTTCGCTTCCTACTCTGTTCTCAAGAGTAAAATTCTAAGCGTAGGGGCGTCACGGGTAGATCTTCATATTTCTTATAAAATAAATACTTAAAGAAGCCAACCGTCATAACTTGCTTTTGGGGGAAAAAATAAGCAAATTTCGCGAGTCAAACTTTCGTTCACCCAGTGGAATCGTACGAAAATAATTTGAAAAAAAGGATTTTGAATTTATCTCTCTTCGTCTCTTCATCTCTTCTCTCCTCTCTCTCTCTCTTCTCTCTCTCCTCCTCTCTCTCTCTCTCTCTCTCTCCTCTCTCTCTCTCTCTCTCTCTCTCTCTATCTAGTCAAAGAAGTATCATCACCATTCGTCTGTTAATTTTTTTAGTTCTCAATGAATGATGTTTTCAATTATGGTGGTAGAGTTAAAATAAATTTTTACCATATATTTGCTGTGTTAAGTTTTGGAAAAGAGGCAGTGAAGGTGTTGTGCTTTATGAATTTTAATTATAATGTTACAATTTGATTGAGTAAGTGTTGTTTACGTTTTATAATTAAAAATAATTATTAAAAATTTTTAGGCTATGTCAGGCTTCGATTCAATGTGATGCATATAATACAGAAATAAACATGTGCTTTTTGTCCCAAATAGGTAGATGAAAAGTTAAATTTTTTCTTGCAATGAAGACAAATGTATTTTCTGTCCCAATTATGTAGATGAAATGTTATAATATTTTATATATATATATATATCATATATTATATATATATATATATATTATATATATATATATATATATATATATTATATATAACTTTGGCCTACCCAAGTGGAAAATATTTTTTGCTATGCATAATATGTTAGTGATTAATAAATTAGATAAATTATAAAATTTATATAATTAATAAAAATATTTTTATATTTTAAAATTTAAATTATATTTAAATATATTAAAATAAAAATTTTATGAAAGATAAGATCAAATATTATTTTTTATTAATTTAATAATAAAATAAAAATATAAATAAAAATTTTATAATATATAATAAAATTTAATTAATTAAAATAAATTTTTTAAATATATATTATATATATATATATATATATATATAAATAAGGGTGAGGTAGTAGAGGAAGTACGCTTCACGTTTGCCATGCATTTATAGTATAGCAAAGCTTATATTAGGAAATTATTTAAGCTTTGAAAACATACAGTTTACTAAATCCAACTACCATTTTAACCCCACCCTACATATTCATTATTTTTCATTCTCATACTTCCAATTTGTTTACTCGCTTACTCTCAACGCTAAATTACTATTTACATCATTTCCTGCAAAAATAAAAATATATATATATTGCACCACTAATAACTGTGTCGTCCAAACGAAAGGTCTCAATTCATATAGTAAGAAAACTGAGAGTATGTTATCTCTTGCATTTATGTAATTGGGAAAAATGAACGTTTTTAATTGGTGTTTTAGAAAAAGGGCGTTTTTGATTTGTGAGTTTTAATACTTTTAAGACTGAGCATCAAATCTCAAGAGGAAAGAAATAAATTTATCTTCAATTGCTACAACGAACATAATACGTATGAATGGTTCTACTTCAGCTTTCATATGTCTTGTGCATTAATATTATTGGTTGGGCTGATTAGTGGCAAATGAGTTTTAGTAGCAAAAAGTGGAAGGTAAATCAAATTGGTTTTTCTTTTTCTAATTTTAACATAAGTATTAAATGACTGGAGTCTGTTGACAAAGAGAAGTACTTTATTTGTGGTTTTAGTAGCAATTTGAAAATGTCAAAGCAATATTTGAAATCTTAAAATAGAACTAACAAAATGTCAAAAATAATAAACCTTAATGCTTTTTTTACAAGAGTAAAGAAAAAATAACTTACCATTATAATATAATAGTTATATTTGACAGTTAATTAAACACTAGGCACAAGTTTGGATCCCTTTAATTAATAAAGAAAGTTTATTGATATGCTGGACGAGAGCAACGTAGAGGAACAAGAAGTCTTGTGATTTTGCGATAAGAAATTATGAGATTTAAATTAAAGGAACTGCATTCCTAACGATGGCACGACATCTGTGGGAAGTTTTGTACCGGGGATTAACCCAATCGTCGACAGGAAAAAGGTTCGACACAACATCAAAAAAATTTACAGCCCGCGCAAGCGCTAGATAGGTTAGGTTAGGTTAGGCTACTTATTAGGTTAGGTTTAAGTTAGGTAAGGTTAGGCAAGGTTATATTAGGTTAGGTGAAGCTAATTAAATTAAGTTTAGATAAGTTTTTTTAGTTAGGTACGTTACGTTACGTACGTTAGTTTGTTTGGTTCGTTGAGAACTAATAACCAGATTTTTTTTTAAACAAAATTCAGTCCTTATAATATTTTAAAATCGCCTAAACTATTGAAGAGAATCAAACTCTCATACAAGAGTTGGTAAAATAGAGTCAATAACTAGCAGTTTTACTTGTATTTTAAAAATAGGTTAAGTTGGTAGGGTAATTTAATGATTGATTTAACTGGAGTAAAAAAAATCTTTTTTGGAAAATCGTCCAGGGTTTTCAGCGGAATTAGACTATTTGAGATGCGCTGAGTCCGCGAAAATGCCCTTTGTTTTTTTCAATCCGGTCCGGTTTCTTCGGTACAGACATTTAGAAAAACTAATTTTTCGTCCAAAAACCTAATTCCTGAGGATCATAAACTTTCGTTTTTTTCCGTTTTCCTGGGTAAAATAAAAGTCAACGTATCGAAATACAAACCTAAAACATACTCATTTACAATACATTAGTTTAATACATGTACATGAGCGTTACGTGACACAAAAGTTCAGAGTTCACGGCGTAAATCCCCGGTTTCCTCGATTTCCGTGTGTGAGCAGCTGCTGGGTTGTCTCCTCTTCAGCGACAGAGTAGTCCCGCGAGCATGACTGCGTCACTCCCCTGGTACCTCTCGCTCCTTTGGACGCTGTCTGATGGAACACTTTCTCCCTGCGTCGCTGACCGCA
>JABUQX010015016.1:0-5000 GCA_015478945.1 Trachelipus rathkii
ATTAATTTAAATTTTAATACTCTTAATAATTCAATAACCTTTATCTACTAAAATGTTTGCTGTTCCCCCTTACTACCCAATTATTTGTAAATGTTCAAATAAACTTATAATTATCGAAGATTACTCTCGGGGATGTCTACTCCTGCAAAATATTCGAGTAATATTGATTTAAGAAACCCCGTATGAAACCACATGCAGTTACTAATAGATTACAGTACTCAAACCATCTCTCTGCGTCTTATCTATTCTTTATATACTATATTATTAGTTACTATAATAACCGTATACTATATATATTCTATATAATAATTATATTATATATATATTATTATCATATATATTGTATAGGGCCCTATATTTACTGCTATTGTATAATAGTATTATATAGATACTATATATATATTGCCTTGATTTATTTATATATATATTCATAATATATATATACCTATATACTATATATATATATCATATATATATATATTATCTATATATTATAGTTATTATATTATATATAATATATTATTATATTCTACGTAACTTCAAAATATAAAGGTATAACAGAATCACCTTGTATAATCTTGTTTATAGGTTAATTTGAATAACCTAATTTGAATATAAATAAAATTTATTAAGCGAATTTCTAAAATATGTTTTTTAGCTCATGTGCTCTAATTGTTGGCAAGAAATATTTTTGTGGCTCTTTAAAATCTATTAAAACCAATTAAAACCACATTAAAATTATCATACTCAAATAAAAACCCAGAAAAAAAAAAAAAACACATTTGGATTATTGTTTATTTAAAAAAACAATGGTTATTGGTTTTTTCTTTTTTTAATAAAACATGGGTTTTTTTCGCAATCCCCGAACCTGTAGAATTACTACTATATATTATATATATAATTATATAATATTATATAATATATATATATATATATATATATATGATATATATATATATCATAAATCTATCTATATATCTATTTATACATATGATTATATATATATATAATATTACTATATATATTCTATATCATTAATATATATATATATATATCATATCTACTATATATATATATACTATACTATCTATATATATATATACTATATATATATCATATATATATATAAATATATACTATATAATTATATATACTCTATTATTATTATCCATCGCTGACGGGCAATATAAGCTATTATCCTGTTATGTATATTTATTCTTGAAGAAGTGACGCCTTAGTTTGCTTAAGGATTACTACGACCATTTTTTAGAAGACACACCTTTAATTTAAAGTGTGTTTTCCTAAAAAATCTGTCGTAGCTAATCCTTAAAGCACTCAGGTCCACTTCCAAGAATATTATATTACATATATATCTATCTATATTACTTACCTAAATAATATCATTATATATATACTATATAATATACTATCTATTATCCTATATATATGTATTTTCTATATATATATATATATATATTATAATAATACTCTATATAGTATATCTATTAATATTATATATATATACCTCATATTATATATATATTACTTAATATATATATTATATATACTCTATATATTCTATAATACTTATCTCTCCTATTACCCTATATATACTATTATAATTATAATATATAGTATATATTATATATTTTATATAAATACAAATCCTTTATTGCCATACTTATATAATATAATATAATTATATTATATTTTATATATATTTACTGTTTGCTTATTATAATTATATTATTTATTTTCTTGTATTTATTAACTGATTTGTGGGAAGTACATTTTTATTATATTTAACATTATATTATAATAATATATAATTGATAATATCATATTAATAATAAAATTAAATGGTGGACACCGTTAATTGAGAATAGTTAAACCGCCGATAATTCTTAAATCGTTCAACGAAAAAATTTAAACTGGCGTTAATCATTAAGTGTTGCTAATCGTAAAGAATGTAGGCAATGTTAACAGTTAATACCGTTAACTGTTAATCGTTTTCAAGAATATGTAGAATAGTATAATAATAAATTGCTTAATATTTTCTTTTATTATCGTTTCAGATATTGCAATATTATTTTAATGAAAAAATTATCATATAAATATATATATACTTAACTTTTATATATATTATATCATAATAATATATAATATATATATA
The DNA here is from genome assembly GCA_015478945.1 of Trachelipus rathkii. Taxonomy (NCBI): domain Eukaryota; kingdom Metazoa; phylum Arthropoda; class Malacostraca; order Isopoda; family Trachelipodidae; genus Trachelipus; species Trachelipus rathkii. Next base: position 2,174 of record JABUQX010015016.1, read on the forward strand.
TATAACTATATATTATATAATATATATATATATATATTAATATTATATATATATAATTATATATATAGTATAATAATATCTATATTATATATATATATATATATATATAATTGGCGTATGGAGGGGGGCTAAATCTTGACGTGGAAATAAAAAAAATGAACATTATATGTTTGCCAGACGACGTTTTTAAGGGTTTATTAGTAGGAAAACTGAAGAGATACATATCGATAGATAATGAAGTTGTAATTACTAATTACTAACGTATTAAAAACTACATTTTTTCTAAAGAGGTTTTAATGTGTTTTGTTTTTCATCTTGGCTTTAGAGTCAACAGTGTGTGGATTTTTTATATCAGCTAACTTCAATCTTAGCAGGTATTCTCCGATAGAACAATATAAACATTTGGCGGCTGCCAAAGCTGCTAAATCCATCTCGGAAGGCGACTCGGTTGATATTTCCAGCTGCAGACAGCACATAAAAAAAATTGCAGTGAAATAAAAGAAATATATTGCAGCAATTTTGAAGACCATGAATTTTTCTGCGGAACCCATGAAAGAGGTAAAAGAGGTATAGGCCTACATGAGGGAATTTTTGAATGACAATTTGGTCATATGATTAACATTGCAACTTTGAAATTAAATATTTCAACGGACAATAGGATAAGCCGTCTGAGTCTCCGATGATTCAAAATTGTAATTATCAATTTGTTGTGAATTATCATTAAAAAAAACGTGATTGTCGCGGATGCAAAAAAATTTGGTGTTACTCCATATTGCCGATGAAAGCTGAGGTACATTTGTCAGGCAATGAATCAATTATCTCTGGATCTAAGGTTTTTCCCGATCTTGAACAAAGGACACGTTCGAACGAAAGATCTTCTAAGGAAATTTGAAGTTCTTAACCACTAGGGATATGGATGTAAAACCATATTGCAAACAGTTGATATCATGTTTGAAAAAGAAAACGTTACAGTTTCGTCGTTATCGCGGTTTACAGCCCACTCAACGGGTACGACGGCTGCGCAGCAATGGCAAGGAAAGAACATGGAGTTAAAAGAACGGCGGGAAAAAATATAATAAAAAGATTATATTTCCAATGTGTAAGCCATCGGTTTAATTTGCTCATTAATGGAACTAAACATTTTTCCAGAAATTCGAAATACTATTGCCACAATAAAAGGCAAACTTTTTCAGAGACTCCACCCTAAGAAGAAATACATTCCCAACTTGCCATAACTTTGTGAAACCCGTTGAACTCAAAAAATATCATAGAATTTCTATTTTCCTATAAATTGATTAAAATCTGTTAAACCGGGTTATAAACTCTCAAAGGAAGGCAACACAATAAACCAAGAAAACATGCTTTTTCTATTGATATCTGTTCGGCAAGCAAGATCCAATTTCATTATTATCTTTCTTCCGTAATAGCCAATATTTTGTTTTAGTTGAACCATTTGGCTAACATTATTCAAAGCAAAAATATTGATCCTTACCCAGTATTCTGATCATGTCCAAAGAATATTGGAAGTTGTCGAAGACCACTGCAACTGCTGATCAAATAATTGCTGATGCTGCTCTTATCCGCACAGATGTTCATTTTATTTGCGGAGTTCTTAATAGATATGGCACCAACCTAGAAAAGTACATCCCAAACAACATCAAAGGGCAACGATCCTGCTACAAATATTCTGCTGGATATTAGACGTTTCTGTAACTTATTCCTTTTCTATACTCACTTCCATCCTCTTTAGAGACTAGATTTTCAAAAAAAAACAACGTGCCAGAAATTTCAGCACTGTTTTTCATCGTCTTTGACTGTTTTACTTGTCCGTAGGCCAGTTTTTCTATGAGTAAAGTAATGCTTTTCAGAATTTTATGATCTGAATATGTCAAATTCATACCGAAACTGACATGGTATAAATTGTTGGCTGGATATAAAAAGAACAACAAGATGTTGAAAGACTTGAAACTACTGAAGTCATTAAAGACAGCCGACTCCCTCTTTTTCCACTCAACTTCCAAGAACCTATCTCATTCACACTCGCACTGGATGCTACCGTGGTTCAACAATTACCAGTTCAAAGGTCTTTCATGCACTCTGCAAAGAGTAAAGACTTGGCTAAAGAAACCGTTTCGTTTTGCATTTGTGCTAAAAAAAATGCTAAGTTTGCGTTCGTTTTTCGTCAACATTAGCGCAAAATCGTAAAAAATGCTCCCCAAACGTTGAAAAAGTTCCCTAATTCTGTGTAATATAGATAAAATTTTGTATAAAATAGCAACGTTACAGAATTAACGAAATTCCTTACGTTTTGGTGAGCATTTTTTTACGATTTTGGGCTAAGGTTGACGAAAACGAACGAAACTTAAGCATTTTTTTTAGCACAAATGCAAAACGAAACACGCTTTAGAACACAATGAAGAAAGACAGGCTTAATGGACATGTATGAGAATAAAATTCGAAATATAATATATATATACTTAATATATATATATTTATATATATATATATATACTATATATATTATATATATATGGTAAGAACAATTTAAATCCCCTCATTAGGTTTTCGAACCAACCCCTCCTGCAGGTTAGTATGTCAAGCGTGAGTTACAACTAGATCCAACGAGAGGCTTGAAAGGAAATCCACCATTTTTCTCTGAAAGATTTCTATCTTCAAGAATAAGGCAAGTCACTCTTGACAGTGACCTCTGGCAAGATCTCCCCGAGCTCCCCACTTCGAGGTCAAGGGTCACATCCAGGGTGCTGACACGGGGAGTAACGGTAATCAGTAACAAATTTAGAACTGCTAAAAAACCACTCCACCAGTT
>JABUQX010015016.1:7500-21856 GCA_015478945.1 Trachelipus rathkii
ATTACATTTTTCTTAACTAAAATTTCACACGAATTCCAAAAATGTTGTTTTTTTCGATGACGCTATTTATAAGTTGCCTGATTTTTTTTCTCTTTTTTTTTTTTTGTATTTTTTTTTTTTGCACATTTCGACCCACTAAAACGTCTTTTTATATATCATAGAGCCTACCTGTGAAAATTTTTTTGATACCGAGCTCCGTTTCGTGTAGCGTTAGATTAACTTTTTACCATATATTATATATAATATATATATATATATATTATTAAATAAAAATATATTATAATATATTATTAATATATTATATATATTATTCTACTTTATTATTTTATTTCAATATATATAATATAAAGTATAATATATATAAGTTAATATATAATATATATATTATATAATATATATAATATTATATATAATTATTTATATATCTATATATATATAAAAATTGCGATATATATATTATATTATTAATTTTTATAGCATGGGTTTAAAGTTAATAGCAAGCGCGTTTATAAAACTGCACCTCTACCTCTTCATAAATATTCACTGTGAAATCCCTAAATGTTTGAACAATGAGATTTGCAGTATGATGCAGCAAGATTTCGGTACGCATGTTCGTCTTTATTCTACTGACCCTTAACTGCTTTTATTTTGAGCATCTCCCCTAAAAAGATTGTGATAGATTGGATATGGATCTCTTGGTCCTTAGAAAGAAGACATTGAGGAGAAGGAATAATCTTGGTTTTGTAATATTCCATTTATATCAATTTTTTATATATTATTATAATAAATTTTTGTCCAGGATAAATTGTGTTTTTAAACTTTTGAAGGCCAGTAGAAGACTTTCATTAGTTTCTATTCCTGATTTGTGATATAATTAACACACTGATTCCTATATTTTCTTCAAATGTTTGTTGCTTACAACAGAACTAAGAGATGTCGAGATATGGATAATAGACAAAATGCTAGATACTTCTAGAGAGACTCCACTTGTTAATCAGACAAGTTATCAGTAGAATATGTAAGCGGGAGTTGAATAGTTCCGGTTCGGACCGGAACTTTTTCAATGGCTCCAGACAAGTTCCGGGTTCCCGGCTGGAACCAAAAATTCTGGTTCCTCCCGGTACATCCCTAAAAAAAATTCAATTTTTATCGGTGCGATTTTTTGTTTTCTCTTTTCAGACTTTAGCTGTTATTATTTCAATAATTTGAGCATATTTTTTTAATGCATTTTGTAAAAATTATTAATATATAAGACACTAAAACTATAGCTACTATAGTAGATACAATCCTAGAAAACTAGGCTTTGATGCAAAAGATTTGCATTGACTATATCAATTTAGTCATCGTATTAATATATACAATATATATTCTATATATATATTGACATAGTATATATATATAGTATATAATATATTATATAATTAATATATTTATATATATAATATTATATATTATATTATAAATTACGTTTGTAGTTAGATATATTTAGGTTAGTTAGTTAGTTAGGACGGTGTCTTGGATCGTAACATGAGAAGGTTGTGTGGGGTAAAAACAAAACCCCTCCCACCCTATTCCTGAACAATATTTGTTTGAAATTTAATGGGCTCTCTGGTTATAGACCCTTCTTTTTATTAATCTATAAAAAAATGCCCGCAGAAAATGGGCTGCTCTAATTGACAGATAAATCCAGCGAATAACAAGTGTCGAACCAGTTAAGAAGATGGCTCGCAAACTTTTTAACACGTATTTTACAATTAAGATACTTTTGAGCTAATACACATTTACAAGAATGTTTTACATTTTTTAATTTGTGGTTTGTTTTTTTTGGTAAGTTACTTACATATTGTCATAGGATAGATAACTAAGTAATTTTTTTTAGAAAAAATTTTTTTAATTACCACTAAAAAAAAAATATTTTTTTATTACTCTATAAATTTCCTAAAATGGGAGAGAAAAATTTTTTTTTTAACCCGGATGTGTTATTCTATTAACATGGAAAATTAAGCTCTGGAAGAGTAGCGAGTTGAATGATCGTATATAGTCATAGAGAGCTCAGGAAAGTTTCATGAAAGTTGGGAATGTATAGCTTGGAAAGTAGCTGAGAGAATGTAGCCAGTGCATGACGGGACTAAGACAAGGGGATAGGGTCTCGAAACAAAGATACTAGAAGAGTCTAGAACAAAGGGGGGGGGGTGGGGGTAGAAAAATGTTCAAGTGAAATACAATTTGTTTCGACAGGAATCCACAAGAGAGCATTGAAAGTTACAGATTTTGAAAAGCGTAGCTTGAAATCATGGAAAGTAACTTGGAAATATTGGGAAGTGCTCTGGAAAGAATAAGCTGAGTGAATGTATTAGCATAGAATGTTCTATAAGAATAGTACAAAAAGTTGGAAGTGGCTTGGAAAGTAGCTGAATGAATGATGACGAGGCTAGAACAAAGGGAGGTAGGAGAGAAAAACATGAAAGTAACAATGAAGAGTGCTAGAACAAAGGGGATGGTAGGGGTGAAAGAATGCTATCAGAAGTATCAATGAGTGGGCACCAGCGAAACAGCAGGCTAGGACAGCATTGAAAAGTATATTTGGAAAAGATAGCTGAATATGGCAGTAAGTTGGAAAGATAGCTGGAAATATGGGAAAGTAAAGTGGTGATGATGTCCAGAGCATAGAATTGACTCATGAAGAGTACAGTAAACATCGTTGAAAGTGCTTGAAGTGAAATGACGAGGCTAGAACAAAGGGGGTAGGGACAAAAATGCTTCAGTGAAAGACATGACAGAACTATAATACAAAGGGGGGAGAAGGGGTATGGGTGAAATCACTCAGGAAAGTACAAGTGACACTACAGGAAAATAGCTAGCATAGCATTGAAGTAGCTTAGATAGAAGTAAATTTTTTTTTACGCCATTGTTTTGTTTTTACCTCCATTTTACTAACTTAAAAATGGGGCTGAATAAGAAAAAATCTTTGTTTTTTTTTTATGGTTTTTTTTGTATAGAAAAAATATAAAAATAAAATTAAATACTCTTATTCCACTTACCTTCACTATTACCATTTCACACCGTCAATAACATCTACAACCATAAGATTTCTATTAGTCGAAGGTGTATGAGTGAAAAACTAAAGTCTTAAATTTTTTTGTTTTTGTTTCTCTTTACTTCCAGTTGAGGGTGGTACTAGGATTTATATTAATTAATAATAGTATACTACTATTATTATATATATATACCATATATTATAACTGATATATATATATCATATAATATATTTATATTATATACTATAGTATATTAATATAATAAGTATATAATAATAGATATATATATATTAGAGGTATAACTATATATACTGCATATTGGGGTACTCTTAAAAGCAACGAGTCTGTTGTAGGTCAAACCTTTTTTCAGTAAGATTCGCCCAGGAAGTCTAATACTTCGGATTGAAAGTAACTGATTATTAAGATGTGAAACATTAAAGCTGTGCTCATCAACTAACATTAGTAATTAACAATTTGATTTCACTCATGATGTTTTGATTACAGAATTCAAAAGATTTGAGGCCAGGATTTTCTAAATTTGTTAATTTGTTAATCTCTGTCCTTCGCAAAGCTCATTTAGACTTCTTGCATTCCATAACTTCGCATTTTATCATTCACACTATACGCCTAATAACTTTCCTGAAGTTTGTACTTTGGCTTCTTTATCAATATTACTGTTGGAGGTCGATTTACTTAATATTAATGTTTAAAGGCACAGTGTACTAGTTTTTCAGGTTAGTGATTTAAATTACTCAATAATTAATAATCTATTAAGCCGGGAGACGACTAAAAATAATTATTTCCTTGGTTTCAAAAAATCGCAAATTGCGATATTATTTAGATTATATAGCCCAAAAGGGTATATTATCAGGACTATATTCGTAAAGTCATCGGATTAAGTTTCGTTCACCAACGCTACTTTGTCTACGTGACTCCGCCAGACGATATATTTCGTGGAGGAGGATATCAAGAGGTTTTCTCCTGTGGGGAAAGATTAAGTACTTATTTAGGTAATGGTTTGAGCATCATTTTTGGAGTATCCGGAGTATTCATCTACAACAATTCACTGATATATACAATTTATCTACAACAATTCACCGATATATACAGTTCATCTACAACAATTCACCGATATATGTAATTCATCTACAACAATTCACCAATATATACAATTCAACTACAACAATTCATCGATATATGAATTTAATCTACAACAATTCACCGATATATACAATTTATCTACAACAATTCACCGATATATGTAATTCATCTACAACAATTCACCAATATATACAATTCAACTACAACAATTCATCGATATATGAATTTAATCTACAACAATTCACCGATATATACAATTTATCTACAACAATTCACCGATATATGTAATTCATCTACAACAATTCACCGATATATACAATTCATCTGCAACAATTAACCGATATATAATTCATTTACAACAATTCACCGAAATATACAATTAATCTACAATATAATTCACCGACATATACAACTTAGATTAATTATGTTATACTATGTAATGTTATTAAGTTAGGTTAGGTTAGGAATATGCATGTCGGTAATTTGTTGTCTATGAAATGTTGATTTCGATGAACTGTTGTCTATGAAATGTCGATTTTGATGAATTGCTGCTAGTGAATACCCAGAAATCCAAATTTTTGTACTTAATTAGATAATAATTGATTTTAATTTAAAAATAAAAATATTATATATTACTTACTCCTTCAAAGATAAACTCTTCTGACTAGAGTTGCTATTGTCCTCTGTACTTGTATTATGAAGATATTTCTTAAGATCTCGAAAATCGAAAGAATTATCTTGGTCGTCCGATAGGGAGTGACGATAATTATTGCTTTCAGAGCTTGAATGAAAATATCGGGTATAATGATGAGGAGAATCATCACTATTACTTGAATTTTGATGCGAATACGATCTTATGCCGGTTTCGTGGTGGGCGCCATCGATACTTCCAGTATCGAAATGAGATTCCCCATTACTGGTTATTTTTGACGTATAATCATTACTATAAGATTTAAAGTGTCGACAAAAATTACGGTCGAATTTAAAATCGGGATAAATATAATCGTCTAATTTATGCCGAGGCTTTATATCTCCTTCCGATTTATGTCGATGATGGCCGAGTCGTGTCGATTTAGTATCGATATCATCATCCCCATTGACGCAAGCGTTAAATTCAGCGTCAAGATTTATTTCAACAAATTCAGTTTTTACCATTTTGTATTTTTATATCACTGCATTTAAAAAAATATTCCATTGTAAACTTTTCTTTTAAATAAATAAATAAATAAATAAATAAATAAATAAATAAATAAATAAATAAATAAATAAATAAATAAATTTGTATTATATTTCTACATTAATTTACAATTTACAACACTTATATACTTTACAGTTCAAATATTTCTTTATATTTTGATTCATTCACATACACCAAAACTGCGGGGCCGGTTAACCTTTATGCCGACTCCAACTCCGACACATCATGATGATCCGATCTCGGCTCCGGTCACTTTCAATTGATGGTACAAAAAAAATATCTTTATCCGACTCCTAGTCCTGAAAAACGAAAAGAAATCATTCTTAGTTAACGCACTACCAAAAAAAAGGTTGCGGATCATACTCTACCCAATACCTTGCGACTCCACTTCCTGCTGTAACTCACCTTCGTGTGTGTGTGTGTGTGTGTGTGTGTGTGTGTGTGTGTGTGTGTGTAATATTTATGGTGGGAGTGTAGATGAATAGTAATAAAGCGATCAATTTTGATTTGTGATCAGTCTTGTTCGAAAGAAAGACAAGAACACTTGTTCAGCTTTAACATGATGCGGCTTTGAAAGGGTAAAAGTAATGATGTTTATATGTATGTTAACAGTACCACAAGGTCAATATGGATCACGCGGGATATTTTTAAATGTCGTAAGTTATAGAAAAATATTTTAAATTCGTTTTGTTGTGTTTAAACGCACTGTGTTCAAAGTATCTTTTATGAAAATAGAATATTTAAACTTTTTACACATCAAAGCTCTTGATAGGAAGGAGATTGCGATAATCTCAAACTAATTACGATCAGAGTTTTTGAGGGAAGATTGCGATATTTTCAAAGTTCCTGCAATCAAATCTCTTACGATATCATGAGGTTATATAGTTTTGATTCTCTCTCTCTCTCTCTCTCTCTCTCTCTCTCTCTCTCTCTCTCTCTCTCTCTCTCTCTCTCTCTCTCTCTCTCTCTCTCTCTCTCTCTCTCTCTCTCTCATGAAAATTGTTAAATACATGCCTATTAAAATACCCATCAATAGGCGCAATGAGTTTTGACACGACAAGGAATCTTATAGAATGCTCTTTTACCTATAAAATGTCCTATAATTTTCATGCGTTATAGAGAGAGAGAGAAGAGGAGAGAGAAGAGAGAGAGAGAGAGAGAGAGAGAGAGAGAGAGAGAGAGAGAGAGAGAGAAACTCCTACGAATGATTTTATCCCGTTAGGAATTCTCTTAATTTAAAATGCACCTTGTATTTAAAATTACATAAGATCGTTCATATTGGATGTTAGGAGATACTGGCAAATTACTAAATTTTCAATATATATATATATATATATATATATATATATACATATATAAATATTTAGCGAAACATATATATATACACATATACTATATATATATATATATATATATATATATATATATATATATATATATATATAGATATATATATATATATATATATATATATATATATATATATATATATATATATATATATATATATATATATATATATACTATATATATATATATATATATACATATATATATGTAAATAAAAAAATATATTATATATTTATATATATATATATATGTATATATATATATATATATATATATATATATATATATATATATATATATATATATATACTATATATGCTATATATATATATATATATATATATATATATATATATATATATATATATATATATATATATATATATATATATATATATATTCTTGTTTTCTGCGATAAGAACCGATTTTCGTGAAATTTACAAGGAATGCTTGAAGTGAAACTGTAGTGAATAAAAAACGTAAAAACAAAGGAAGTAATGAGAAATGACCTCCTTGAGAAAAGTTATGAGGTCGCCCAATTTCATATTTATAACATTTGTCACTAGAGGAAATTCTGATAAAAAAATACCGACTTACATGAAATATTTAAAATGGCCTGAAAAGAAATAAAAACGTAAAAAGAGATTCAAGAAATAACCCTGAAAAAAGTTAATGAAGTCGCTCAATTTGGAAAAAGTTAATGAAGTCGCCCAATTTGGAAAAAGTTAATGGAGTCGCCCAATTTGGTATTTATAGCGTATAAAATTAAATATAACTATTTTTCATAAGTTTTATGTTTTTTTTTTTAAATTATTCTTACAGCACTCACGGGTCGGGGGTAAGGAAGCGACAAATGTTCGTGTGCCATGCATTTGTTATTTTGCGACCTCATAACTTTTTTCAGGCTCAATTCTCTAGTTTATTTGTAAGTTTTTCCATCTATATTTTAAGTATTTTTGGTGGAACTTTTTTTTTTGCAGGAAATGATGTAAATAGTAAAATAATTGTTAGTATGAAAAAAATAATTATAGAATATGAAGATTATAGAGCCAAAATGGTGTTTAGAGTTAGTAAATTGGGTGTTTTTAAAACTAAAACAATTCGCTATCCTACAAATGCATGGCAGGTAGGGTACGAGATCGCCCCCTTAGCGTGGTACCCCAACTACCTGACGCTTATATATGTAGGCTCTATATATAAACTGTTGAATGCAAGAGTGGTGTAAGTCAATTTTTCACAAAACTAATTTCATCACCATTAGATAGTTCCCCCTTCAATCTCTTTTGTGTCAAAATTGAGTAAATATATATATATATATATATATATATATATATATATATATATATATATATATATATATATATATATATATATATATATATATATATATATATATATATATATATATATATATATATATATATATATATATAATATATATATATATATATATATATATATTACCACCACTCACGGGCAGAGCCCTTTTTGAGGACGGGCATAAAACAAATGAAGAGAATACCTATCCAATCCCATGACTAACGAAATTCCCCCAGGTGGGTGCAGATGTGGGCTGTGTGGAGAGGAAGATTAAATACAGCAGGAAAAACAAACGGTGGCAAGGGGTTCCACAGAACAGATGTGGCTGGAAAGGAGATCTCACAAAGACAACCTTAAATTTAAAATACTCTCACAAAATTCATGTGAAATCAAGGCACCTCTTGTGCTACGAGGGCGACGCAATGGTGGGGGAATGCTAAAGGTCGACTCCCTCGAGCACCTGCCACTGTAATACCTATAGAAAACAGCGTATGAAATTTGTATGGAAAATGGGGAAAAAATTTATATATTTTTTTTATCTCGAAAACTACGATAGGTACAAGAAAACTAATAACATATTTGGAATTAGCGTATGAAATTTGTATGGAAAATGGATTTTTTTTATGGACAAAATGGGGGGGACGAAGTCCCCTCTTAGTCCCCCGATTCGGCCGAGAGGCCCCGACTCTTTGCATCTTTGTGGTTTACCCGGGGGTATTCTTTTAGTTAAAAAAAAAAATTAAAAAAAAAAAGTTTCCCTTTTCCATGCACATATTTCATACGCCGATTCCAAAAAAAATAATAATAATTCCATTTACCATACAAATTTTATACGCTGATTCCAAATATGCTATTAGTTTTCATGCACCTATCGTAGTTTTCGAGATATAATGCGGATGCTTTGGCAAGTTTCACATATATATATATATATATATATATATATATATATATATATATATATATATATATATATATATATATATATATATATATATATATATATATATATATATACTATATATATATATATATATATATATATATATATATATATATATATATATATATATATATATATATATATATATATATATATATATATATATGGTGAAGGTAGTAGGGTTTAAACGAAAAAATCTCCGCGAGCCGAGCAAACTTGTACGATAATTTCTTTACGGAAACTGAAAATATATAAGCAAATTTTAGACATTACTTATATATATATATATATATATATATATATATATATATATATATAACTATATATATATATAGATACATATATATATATATATATACTACACATACACTCTATAGATATTATATATATATATATATATATATATATATATATATATACTGCTATATATATATATATATATATATATATATATATATATATATATATAGTAGTGATGTTACGTCCGGACCGCTGCCACCCTTTTCGATATGAAGGAATAGAGATATTTGCTTTAAACTTGGAAAATAATCTATATATGGGATAAGCTCGAATCTGTGTAAATTTCAAGTCTGTAGGATGTATTTAGAGGGGGTTCACCCCCGAGAGCGTAGCCGCTACGCCCGCGTTTATACCCTTTTGGCTTTCCAAATCCGAGATTGAGTTAGGCCTAACGGCTAATCATCGAACCAGGTGTTCGATGCGTGAGAGAGAGCGCGCGCGCGTGCGTACGCATACACATACACTATTATTATTATTATTATTATTATTATTATTATTATTATTATTATTATTATTATTATTATTATTATTATTATTTTTATTATTTCTTCGAAGAATCAAGATTCTGAGTCGAAAAACGATCCCTTACAGGGATCGTTTTTTACGCACTCCGACTTCGGATTCCACCGTGATTGCTTCTTCGCATCCGGTTCTGAGTTCAATATATATCTATATAAGTTAGAGTTATCGTATCGGGTTAAAATTTGGAGGGGTGTTAGATGGGGAGGTAACCTCAGTGTATACGAGGTTACGTGCCCGTGGGTCCCTGAGGGGGGACCCCACCCCTCCTTAAAAAATCGAAGTGTTCGTAATTGGCTGAAATTTGGTGAGAGGATTCAGAGTTGAATTTCTAGAAAGACTTGGTATGTGAATCTGAGGAGTTGGCTCGGCACCGATTGGAGCCACTGTGGTTCTTGAGTTAATAAACGATCCGTATAACAACAATGTTGGGGTGTGCTTATAAGGGTTATTGAGTCGTAGAGTTCGAATATGTGGGGTTATAAGTCCGTATAGGGTGTCTAGGACCCCTCCATTAGGGTGGTCTCGACTGAAAAAAGAGCACAGAGTGCAAAACAGAGGTCGAAGGAGGAATGAAGAAGGATGAAAGATGAATAAAGAAAGGAAAGAATGGAGAAGGAATCTGACTCAGAGGAGTAGGAGTTGACAGCTGCACTGGTGCTGGCTCTGGTGAGGTGTCGATTTATTAAATATTTGTATAATAATACAATATTTGTGTTAAAATAAATATGCTTATAAGGATGTAGAGTTCAACTAAGGGTGTTTGAGACTCCCTCATGAGGAAGAAGGTAGCGTCATCAGGCTCCTGTTCGATGCGGGGGCGCGCCCGCAGGCGCGCCAGCCGGAAGTGCAATCCGCCGCGAAACGGGCGCGTGCGCGCGCCCGCAGGCGCGCTCGCCGGCGCGATCCGACGCGTGTGCGCGCCCGCCGGCGCGACCCAACTCGGGAGGGTTGCGTGAGCGCACCCCCCTCGCATCCTGCATGTACGATCCGGTACAAGAATGCATACGTGTTCTGTTTTCAAACATTTTTATTTTATTTTTATTTTATTTTAAACTTTTTCATATTATAACGTAAAAATTCAATCTATTGATTCAAAAGTCATATTTTTGCTTTGGTATAGTAAGTTCTTTCGAAAAAAAAGTGGGAAAAAAACAAGTTTTTTTATTTAAAAACCTTTGCCAACATAAAACATTCTACATATCATTAACACATATAAATTTTAGCATCAAATATATTTACAATTTTATTAAAAGAAACATTATTTAAAAAACATATAATGAAATAAAAACAGTATACACCACATAAATTAGACCTGATAGGTTGTACAGGAAAGCATAAGGTCTTAACATATTGAACATTATTATATTTTAAAAAAGATGTTACATAATGATTACTAAACATAAAATCTAAATGCAGAGAGTCAAGGAAATAAACAACATTATTTTTATTCTTATACACAGCTATCCAATGTCCATTGCTTGAAACATCCCGGGGAGAAGTGTTGAAGATAAGACCAGAGTCGGTATCCAATTTCACAGAACAGATATATATATATATATATATATATATATATATATATATATATATATATATATATATATATATATATATATATATATTAATAGTATATATATATATAAATATATAATATATATTTAGCAAGAATGAGGTTTAACATTTAACATACATTGCGTACACTCGATGTATTGTTCTAAACTACTTAGGCCTTGGTTCGTGACATATGTGTAAATGTCACGTGCTGATATTTTCAAAGATTGTTCTTTGAACCCTGATGTTTTCATTTCTTTGTCATAAAGATAGGTGAATTTTTCAAGATCGATAGCATCAATAACTCCGGGATCCTGTGATTCGATCACATTGTGTTCGTCATATATTGTGTAGAGTATACCATGTGACAAATTAATGAGTTCGTCCAGTAAATCAACTTCAACCATACGCTTACATATTTCTTCTTGCATTTTGATAAAGGCTGTAATATTGTCAGAACCACTCACACAAACACCGTGTGAAGTGGGGCGGAAAATTCCGCTACAGTTAGGTCGCCACCAATTACGTAAATCGATGGATTCAATATTGTTATTTAGTGAAAAAACAAGAGTTAACCTTTTTGAATCATCTTCTTCGCCTCCATTGATAGCCACACCCCAGGAATTTGTCACAGATGATGAAATGTACTTTTCATTTTTCCATGTATTAACTTCATCAAATACACGACTTAATTCTTCACATGATAGGAATAAAGGTCTGTTACAATTGTAAGAGGAATCAGTGCAAGTAAAGTAACGCTCACCACTCGACTTACGATGGAAAGTTAAATTTACAATATTTTTAGGATGAGATACCTTCCATGCTATAATATCGTTTACAAATTTATTATTCACAAGAGAAACCATGTTTATAGTTTAATGTCGGACCTTCAACTAATGCTGAGCTTCAGCTATCCCTCTTTTAAGAAGAATGTAATCCTCTCTCTCACAATAACAAAAGATGATGCAACAAACCGGTTTATACATCACTAACCCTAAAACGGTAGCCCTAACAAGAATGAAGGTGGGCGGGGCTTATAACTATTGCGTAATGTTATGGTTTTTTCTTATCCCTAATGGATTTCTCTTGTAATGTAGCCTTAGGTCTACATTTTTAACCATTCTTATCTTTTTTTCATAATTTCTTTACACTGGGCTAAGGTTGTTTGTTATTTCGTTTTCTGAATAACCCTAAAGATGAATGTATTGATTTAGGGTATGTAAAAACGTTACAAATTTAGTAAAAAATTTGACTTAAATCAATAGATCAATAGATCACAAGTGGATAGGTGGGTAGCTGGATGGTGGCTGGATTGGGGTTTGTAACATATAATTTCCAATAAAAAGAACATTAAATAAATAAATACATTCATACACATAAGTTTTTATTTTAAATATATTAATCCTTCTAATCAGAGTGACATAGGATTCTGTATAAATTGAGCAAGTTCTATATGTTTCTCAAGAGATTCAACACCATCCGAAAGGATGTAAGCATAAATACAACTTGCTGCACTAAACCATCTTTCTGCATATTTCGGTTCAATAGCACTCACTCGCTCCCGCCAGAGAGAAGTAAACGTATCCTGGCGGATAGTTATTAAGGCATTTCTGTATACTGCATTATACGGGAATCCACATGTTTCGGTGTAAATATCGTAGATTACACCATGGGCTATTTGAATTAAGTCCTCGAGTATGACAACAACTTTAAGATGAGACTTTAAGTCGTTTTTCATATCAAACAAAGCCATTATATTTGCAGATGTCTGAACAGTGAAACCTATACACGTACGCATGAATGTGTCAGCATAATTGGGTTTCCAATAGTTGCGTACATCAATACTTTTAACATTACCAGATGCAGTGAAAGCAACATCTACTCTATTATAACCTCTCACGCTATCACCTCTGATTTCATCAAGAGACGATGTCACAGATGACACATACTCAGCCTTTAGCCAAGCTTCAAGGCTGTCGATAATCTTGAGGAATTCTTCAACCGATATGATTAAAGGTATATTGCTTGCACCTCCAATTGGAATACAGGTAATATATTGCTCTCCATTCGTTTTACGAAAAAATGTAAATGACACATCGTTGGGTATTACAAAGGTCCTCGTAAAGAGGACGTCCGTAGGAGCAGAACGAGAGGTCATCGTATCAGTACAGCGAAAAATGTCTTACTGGGGAAATTCGTATGTATAAACAACCCTTATAGGTAACGAGATTCTTTCTTTCAACCAATCAGAAGAAAGTAAACAAGAATACGACATACGAACGAACCATATCAGTTCAAAAGGGTATATATTCCCGTTCGACAACAACAACAACAACAACAACAACAACAACAACAACAACAACAACAACAACAGCAACAACAATAACATACCTAACAAAACATGACCTGAACTAAGAATATAATGTACATCAACAAACCTAACAACACCATACGTACGAATAAACTACTAACATTAACAAAGTTCCACACTTAACACCTGTAAAGTAACTATGTTCATAACGTAAAAATTCATGTTTTTACATACCCTAAAGCAGTAAATCAGTAAATCAAACCACCATTCAAGCCCCATCCAGCCACCCTTCTGTCCAGTTGTGATCTATTGATCTATTGATCTAACTCTACCCTAAATCGTTAAATCAGTAAATCAAACAACCCTCCCCATTCCCCATTCCCCCTTCCCCATCCTCCTGTCCAGTTGGGATCTATTGATCTATTGATCTAACGAGTTAACAAACCATTTATAACATAAACGCAAACCTTTTCTTATTCATTAGTGATCAGGTATCAATCTAGAATGGACGTTGGTAAATTTATGTTCAGGGCTCCTGCTACTTGTCTTGTGTCTGGTCCTACAGGTTGTGGGAAAACCTTTCTGTTATTAAACATTTTAAAAGAGATCGAGATTTTCGAACAAAAGCCTGTTAAAATCATATGGTGTTACAGTGTTTACCAAGAAAAGTTTAAAGACTACAAAGATGTAATCGAATTTCACGAAGGGTTATATGACATAAAAGCTCT
>JABUQX010015017.1:2500-20000 GCA_015478945.1 Trachelipus rathkii
ATTTTCTCACAATTTTTAATTGATAAACGATGAGTGTTCATTGATTTAAAAGACAAACCAAACCACACAAACCCCTACTCCACCATCATGGAAACCCTTGAGTGAGAAAAGACGACCGCTTTGCTTACAGCGAGGAAGATTAGTAAAAAATAAAAGCTGATTAAAAGAATTTTACATGCAACTGTTGATGCAAAAGAGGTAAAGCATATAAGGTCCAGCTTCCGAGAATAGTTGTAAAGGATGTTTCACCTTTTATTCTATTAAGGCCATTTAAAAGTAGTTAAAATTGTGACTACCTATCATAGGGAGGGATCGAAATTAAAATAAAGATTCGTCCCCATCCTGGAAGCACACACTCTTAATGCACAAAGGTTATTTTTTCAAAATGCCGGTTCTCGTGAATCTGATCATATGTAAAACTAAGCGGAGACATGGGAAAAGGTATGATCAATCATCGAGGATAGAATTATTAGAGAAGGAAACAAAAATAATTGGCATTAACAATAAAAACGTTATATACACAAAACTGATAAGAATGAGCAGAGGAGGATTTCCAGTAGTTTTTATTTTGGTAAGAGAATAGAAATTTATATCAGAAGGATTGCCAAAAGGGTAGCAAGCTTTCGTTGAACGTAAGTGCACTTGGCGATTATTCCCCTAGAAGTTTTGCCGAACAGAATAAAACCATTCGATAAATAGAAAGGAAACATTTTCAAGTCCAAGTCTGATACTGCCCTTCTTTTGTCAAATTAATACAAGAACCGACTCGGCAATAGCCATCATTTCCGTAATAACGGGAAATGTAGAGTAAATTTTGGATATTTGCCTGCCTATCATTACACACACATAAGGGCGGGTCGGAAAGTAAAGCCTGTTCTGCTGTAAAATCATCATACTCAAAAGAAGTTTGAGTAGCACTTTCAGACTTTTTTATTTTCTTTTTCTTTTTCTTAACATAATTGGAAGAAGTAATTGATGAACTTGTTGGAGCCTTTTTTAAAGAGTCTGAGAGAATTTTTATACAATTTTCTGTTTTCCTAAAAGATTCCGGTGAAGATGAAAAAGTTTCTGACTAAATCCCTTTCGAAAGATTCTTACCAGTTCAGGACTGTAGGGTGGATGATTAATGACCTTGAAGTTCAAGCGTTGAAGCTTCTAAAACATCTCGGCACTGCAATGTTGTCGAGCATTGTCATGATGCAGGAGGAAAACGGTACGTTTTGGTCTTATTCGACGCATGAGGTTCTTCGATCTCTGGAGAGTTTCACTATAACAATCGAAGCTTACAGACGTTCCAATGGAGATGAGATTTGCATCAGCGGATGAGGTGAAGAAAGCGGTGGAAGGACTGGCTCCGGAAAACAGATCGAGAAGTTCAATGCTTGCAGAAATGTACTGAATGTACTGATGTTTGAGGAGATTATGTAGGAAAAAAAATATTACATGTTCATTGAATAAAATTTTGACCTTCTTTCAGTCTTTGTTTCATTACCTTATCTGCAATATATGAGATTTTACAGCAGAAAAGCGCGTTACTTTTCAGCCTGCCTTTAATATATATTATATATATATATATATTATATATGCTATATATATAGATATATATATATTATATATATATATATATATATATATATATATATATATATATATATATATATATATATATATATATATATATATATATATATTATGCACAGGACTGGCAGCGTCTACAGAATTTTCTGTTAAAATTTTTCTTTTAAAACTGGCAACGTTGTTTACATCTTGTTCTTCTTCTCGGAAAGAAAAGATTTTAAAAGTTGCGCCAACTTAGTATAAGGTAAATTTTGATCAACCTTAGTAAACTCACTACTCAGAACCAAGTAAATCGAACAGATAGGCCACTGCATGACTTTAGTTTGAAGAGGGACTGGAGAATAGGAAAACAGAGGAAACATTTATGAATGAGTATTCCTGCAACCTTCCTATAATTGTCACCCTTTCTATAGAGGTTAGCAGCGATTTATATTCCGACGGTTGAAAGAGGTCGCGTTGACATAGTCGAAGTTCCTGCAAACATATGCACTTTGGTGTACATATGTTTATTAGTTGAACAAGTTCTTCAAAATTAGAGTGGGAGCCACGACAATTCCTAGTTGAAGAGAAAGTATTTAAAGAAGTGATTTTTAGAAATCTTATTATGATGGTTTTTTTTTGAGACATATTGTCTCTATGGACTAGGGGTAGTGTTGGAGGTGGATTCGATGAAGAGGAAAGGCTGAGACGTGGGTCTCCACGGGGAGGGTGTCACAAGATGGGATCTTAATCAAATAATAAAAAGTGACAATCCCCGGAATTCGTTTAATAGAAATAAAAACAAAAGTGTCTATCCGTCTAGGGTATAATCTACCTCTGAAATTACAATCTTGGATACTAGATTTTCCAAATAATTCGTAAATCTTCACGCTCGCTTCTGATGATCCTGTAAACACAAATGTTTTCAGACTTGGATCGGATTCTTCTGGTTATTCTGTAATAGAATAAATTCACAAACAATCTCTCATTTGATCTTTTCAAAATGCGTGTATAACTCTATTCACTAATACCATCTGTATCAAAAGTCGAATTCAATAGACAATACGCAATTCTTCTCAAGTGACTTCAGGTCACGTCCGAGATTCTTAATCACAACGTGTAGATAATCTCCTAATCAATAGCTCCTGATATTCACTACTCACGATAATCTTTATGAATATTCCTTGTATAAGTTTTCAGGGCTTTCTCTTATCCGTTAGATTCAATAATAACTCAATGACAAAATTTATGAACGATCGATGACACCATAGAATATACAGACGATAAATTTTGAATGAGAGATCGACCGTGTGGGAATTAATTACCTTATATTTATACTCTCTTGTAGTATCCAGGATATTAATGAGCGAAGTCACCTTTTAACTTTTTCCCAAATGGCGTTTAAAATTTCGTTGCGTAAAAAAAAAACGACCCAGTTTTATTGAATAAATTTCCAATTAAATTATTCTTAACCTAATTAAATTTTGTAAAAATAAAAATAATCCGATATTGATATAATTCGTCTACCTTCGCAGAGTTCTTAATTTTGACACTGACGGTTCAATTAACGTTACAGAGGGGCAGCAAGTTCTGGTGGTAAAGAAGTTATACAACAGATTTGGGTTGTACGACTGCTTTTGGAAGGTATTTGGTGAAGAGGCTTCACCACGATTGCGAAAATTGAGTTTAACCAAGTCCATATTATTGCGTGGATTTGGTTGGTCGTTGGAAGAGCAACCAAAATAGCCCGATGTTTAGGAATGGGAAGCCGGTATCGGTATCCTACCAATCAAGGCAGCATTCAGAAATGTCTGAGGGATATGGAGTCGTTTCCAAGAAAATGGGGAAGGAAGGTGTCACCAGAAAGGTGTCATGTTTTTGAAATGGTGGTGGGGTTGCGATATTGTTCCAATATAGGATTCAGTGGGTTGACAAGGTCTGATACTGGAGATTTTGCCAGTAATTCTCATGTGCGAGATTTTGGGAGATTGAACAATTTGATTTAAGAATGAGACCTCTTGGTCCCCTTTCATGCCCCCAAAAAATCCAAAACCCTTTGAGCGTTTGCGGCGCTTAACGTTGAAAGTTACCCTTCGCCTCCTCTTGGAAGCGCAGAAGCATGTGAGAGAGAGAGAGAGAGAGAGAGAGAGAGAGAGAGAGAGAGATGAGAGAGAGAGGAGAGAGAAGAAGAGATGAGAGAGGTGAAGAGAGAGAATAAAGGGAGAGGAGAGGATGAGACGAGAGAGAGAGAGAGAGGAGAGAGAGAGAGAGGAAGAGAGAGAGAGAGAGATAGAGGAGTGATGAAAGAGGTAGTGGCAAAGAGAGAGGAAGAGAGAGAGAGAGAAGACGAGAGAGAGAGAGAGAGAGTCATCACATCAAGCTCTGTTTGGGAGCCATTATCTATTTCATTTGCTAGGGCATGAGAATCCTTAGGTGGAGTGCTGAGATAGGAAATTCGAAAGAGTTATGCGGGGCTTGAGCCGGAGCTGGAGTAATTTTTTTTTTGGTTAGCCGAAAGAACCTTTAGAGGTGTTGATTGGTGGGTTATTCTGATAGCTGCTGATTGTTTGGGTACAATCTATTGAAGTCATTGCTTTTGTCTCAAGAATAGACTTGGGGCGAGGTCTCTTCTGAGTTGCATTTTTTTTACGTCTAGGGTTAATGTCTTTTTGTTTAGAAAATTCGGATGCTTTGCATTTTAACGAATAATCTTTAGCTTGATTATTCTTTTCTTTGTGTTTAGGAACATCTTTTCAGAAATTGGAGTAATAGTGGAATTCGTATCAAGGGTCAAAGAGACAGTCCTCTTGTGTGAGTTTGGAGAACCTATTGGGTAGGTATGGGATAGTCTTGGCAAGAAATGTTTTCCAAGTTTTGTGTTGGATGAACCACCTTATTTTCATTGCTGTTTTGTTGAAAACAAGTACTTGAGATGGGGTTGATAAATGCTTCTTGGATGGGAGATTGTATCAAGGGCTGATTTTGTACTATTTGAGGAGTCGGTAGTGTGGGCAATACAGGCAGACAGGTTACAGCAACTGCCTGAATTTCGTTGAGATTTAGAAGAGTTCTGTTAGGATGGGGTTGTGTCGGTAAATTAACACGCGAAGACATGGGGGCAGCTGCAATTGTAGCGTAATATTGCTTTTGTCTTCCAAGATATTTTTCATTGATCTGGCATATGCCATCTCTCCTGCTCAATTTATGTTTGTTACATAACTAAAAAACCTCCTGTTCAAACAGATAAGACGGGACGGGCATTTGAAAGAAGAAGCTCTGTTTTTACAGTGTGGTGCATTTTCATAGGGTGTGAAATAATTATCCGCAGACTGGGCATATGTCATCCGGTTCCCTACAGTATTTCCGGGGATGACCAATCCGTTGACGTTGAAGCAAGATCTGGGTCGAGGGGTAAATGTAAGAACAATGTAATTTGTAAACCCTATTTTCACCTTTGTAGGTGGAGCAGGGATATTATAGGTCAGCAGTGAACGAAGATTTGGAGTGTCAGGCGAGTCCCGACTAGAGGGAAATCTACAAATGTTTGTAACGGAAAATGTTTTCTGCTGGAGATTTCTCATAATGATAACAGTATTTTAGTCTTTCTGTTCAAGAGAGTAAATAGTGCCTTTAAATCCGTTTCTTATTTCATCAGGAGTAGAAAGAAGAGGAATGTTTGCGAGAGACGTTAAGGATAACAAAATAGAACTTTGATTCCGGTTAGCATCTTGAACGAGAAGGAACCCATTTCTCATTAATGTGAGTGGAGGGTTTTCAACTCCTAAAGCTTCTTTTTAGTGCATCGCTAAGAACAATGGTTCTTTCCTTGGAGGTAGTGGATCACAGTATGTAAAATATCGGGAATGATGTATCCGCTGGCATTCCTGGAGGGGTTGCAGCGTATGGAGTAAACGAATGAGAACGACAAAGACGGGGGGCACCTTTACAGGACTGTTCTAACCGTTTGAGCACCTGGAGTGTTAGGGGCATACCAGTCGACGCTGCCAGGCCTAAGATGTTACTAATATTTAACGTGCTATTAATAAATATTAGAATAAAATACATTTTTTTAAGTTTCACCCATGAAATTGGTTGCTGAATTCAAAAATGTTATTTATTTTCCTGTAGCTATTATAGTTTTTTAGATACATGCATGTTGCTTTCTGGAGTCTGGCATATATATATATATATATATATATATATATATAGTATATATATATTATATATAATATATATATATATATATATATAATATATATATTTATATATATGATATATACTATATATATATAGCAAGGGGGTATTGATCTTCTTATGGTGTTATGCTCTTGATTACAACCTAGAGCATGGCAAAGTAATAAAAATTATCACATATTTTAAAAACAAAAATTAACTTCATTTCTGTATCGGTTGCGAAACACACTTTTTTATGTATTTTTAGTGCTGATTCGAATATACTTACAGTTTTTCTGCGGGACCACCATATTTATTTATTTGCTCATTTATTAATTTAGCTTTTTTATTTATTTATTAAAGTAACTTTTTTACTATAATTTAAAAAAAATTACGTCCTCAACCTTTTTTTTAAATCATATGTTGTTCATTAAGTAACATTCAATTAAAAACATTCTGTATAATTATACATTTATTGGAAACAGATGCACTTTTACAAGTTATTTTTTTACTGGTTTGTAGAATTCACAAAATTTATGGTAATCTTTTGCTGAGCATTGAATTAACAAATTTGTATGATATACATTTATTGTAAACAATGCACTTTTACAATTTAATTGTTTACAATTTATCATTTTTTAAATTTTGTTTACACAATTTCTGACAGAGAGTAGCTCTTGATTTACGTTTGTAAATGTCTGCGGTGATTCCCTAATGAGTCCCCAACAGTAGTCGGCCAGCATAGTCGGATATCTCTTCTCCATCTTCGCTATGTCTTGATGAAACCTCTCCCGTGTTCATCGCTGACGGCGCCTAAATTTGCAGGGAAGAAGTCGAGGTGAGAGTGAAGAAAGTGGATTTTAAGGGACATATTACAGCCTTGAGCTTTGTATGCTGACAGTAAAGTGTCAACCATGGTCTTGTAATGTGGGCTTCTGTAAGAGCCAAGAAAGTTTTTGACTACATCTGGAATGCAGACCAGGCAGCTCATTCTGTTCTATTGAGACATTTTGCAAATTTTTCATTCTTTCAGAAAATATCTCGAATTTGAGGACCAGCAACAATCCCTTTCCTTAATTTTAGAATCACTAATTCAAGGGAATTTTTGCACAATGTATTTGAAACCTTTGCCTTCTTTGTCCATACTTTTAAATAAAATCTTGATGTCCAATTTTATGCCTGAGAGGAGTAAAGTACATCCTGAGGGATCAACTAGCTGATTTGCTTTTAATATTTTTCCCCGGTGATGAAATGTTCACGAGGTGGCCAAACTTTCTTATTGTAA
This sequence comes from Trachelipus rathkii, assembly GCA_015478945.1. Taxonomy (NCBI): domain Eukaryota; kingdom Metazoa; phylum Arthropoda; class Malacostraca; order Isopoda; family Trachelipodidae; genus Trachelipus; species Trachelipus rathkii. The sequence continues at coordinate 9,516 of JABUQX010015017.1, forward strand.
TTTCTTCATCCTTATTCCGCTGTCCCATTCACACAGAAAGCATTGATACTTGGTATAACCCAATTGCAAGCTAACTTAAGTCCAATAACTTTAAAATCACCGCAAATTTTCCACTTGTAATTTTCCGTACTGAATGTTATCGAAAAGAAAATCCATGCTTTCATATTATTCCTTCTCATGTGTGCTGCATGGGTGATTGTTACCAATGTGTTTGTAGTAGTACAGCCTTTAACTTAAGACTGAGCAATCCAACAAACAGTCTCCAACTCTTCTGACTTGTGTTCGTGGCCAAAGTCTTGCATCAATCCATCAATTTTGCTGCAGTAACTAAGTGATTTAGTCCTTTCAAAATATTGCAGGAAGTTCTTATGACGATCACGAAAATATGTAACATGAGTACTTGAAGCCAAAAAAAAAGCCTTGTAAACGAGAAGCAAGCAATTCAGATTTTTCCTTAGAAAGACCCAAGTTTCTAGCAAGATCATTCAACTCCGGTTGATCATGTGAGGTTCATCTTGAAATGTGTCTGGTTCGTAGTCTACATCAGTTGTATCGTCCACATGCATTTCCTCAATCTGTCCTACGATTTCTGGTGGTTTGGGAATAGCCAAAGTTTCATTATGTGGTACTGGCCTTCTTGCAGAGTTAAGATTTGGTTACTCTATTTTTTTCCTTTGCTTTCCTTTCATACCCGATACATTTGTCATACAAAAGTAGCAATCACTTACATGATCTACTTGAACTCTCCAAACCATAGGAACTGCAAAAGGCATGCATCTGTTCTCTCCATTTAACCAACACCTAAGTAATACAGCACACGTACCACAGCAAATGTGGGGAGCCCAGTTTTTATCCTGGTCCCCTATTTTGCAACCAAAATAATGTTCATAAGCATATTTTATCATAGGAGTCATAGTTCCTGATTTCAAAGTGTACTCACCACAGATGTAACAAAACCAATCAGGTGAATTTACACACTTCCTACTTGTTGCCATTACTGCACAATCACAAACTAAAAAGCACGATTGTATGATAACATTTAACGAAAACAAACAATGGTTCAAACAGTACTGCGGTAGATGCTTCAACGGATTTAATCGGCGAGTCCCAATATACCGAAGCGCCACCTTGCGGCGACCTACATTCCCCGTTTTGAAAACTACGGTCTGATACAACGTTCCACATGCTCATTATGATAAAATTACGTTTTCAATTTTATATCTTTGTTATTATAACACAAATATTTTACCATTATTATGCGTAAAAAATATTCTGTCAATTATAAAATTTACAAATATCTCAAAATCTGAGGGTTCTAGCCAAAAACTGATTGCATTTTCGGAATTAGCGACGTAAATTACATAAGAAATACCCCATTTTATACAGGATATAAAATCTTGTAAATATGTGGATCGAATCAATGCTAGGGGGACTTTTTGTATGCCTCTGGCCCGCGCAGTAGTATGTGCATTTGCATTTGTCACATACGCAAACTTTTAATCATCCTTTCCCCTCATTTTTCATATCAATTTTCTGTCTTTTCAATCCACCTTCTATATCACAGTTTCTAACTTTTTTTTTTCTACCAACAAATTTATGCTCGCGCAAGAGTTGCCAAAAATTGTTTTTTGGCATGCTCTCGAGAAAATTTTTTATTTTTTTATTTTTAAAGAGCTCGAGCCGAAGGTGGGACAGAGGGGGACGAAGTCTCCACCCGGGAGGCCGAAACCCTGGCTCGTTCCATCTTTGCGATTTACCCTGGGGTATTCGTTTAGTTAAAAATTTGTTTTTTTGGCAACTCTGGCGCTCCTTCTCTTGCAGAAACGGAAATAGAGCAGTTGTCGTAATTACTAAACAGTTTTGCAACTTTTTTAAGAATTTAAAATTGTTTAAAAGCGTTATTTTTTTTGTTAATTTCATCCATAAAAATATCTCCTGTTTACAAAAATGTAATTTATTTTCATGTAGTTGTTCTAGTTTTTTAGTTACATGCATGTTGCTTTCTGGAGGCTAACACCCCCCCCCCCCCTCTATATATATATATATATATAATATATATATATATATAAATATATATATATATTATATATAAATATATATATTATATATATATAATATATATATATATATATATATATGATATTTTATGTATGAAAATACAAAAATAAACATAATAAGTTAAAGAAAATTCTTACTGTGTGGAACATTAACTGTAGGTTTACTTAAATTGTACCAAAATACTACACAAGTAGAAAAAGCAAAAATGATTGCCCCAACACAACAAAGACTTTGCTGACAAAATCAGAAATATAAGTGAGGCAATATTGTAGGGCTTGCAAATAGAGAAAAGGCCGCTAAAGAAAGGCAAATATTAAGAAAAAATAGAAAGAAAAAATATGAAATACTGCAAGCAATATAAGCTATTGCAGAAAATCAACAAACTACTGAAGTCACAAAACTGACTTTGCTAAAGTTAAATGATGAGAAAATAAAGGCAAAAGACAGAATTGAACTTCAAGCAACACAAGGAAGCTATTGAAGAAGAATAGGAACAATCTAGGTATCAGAATCTTCAATGCAAATATATTTTATAAGGAAGCTAAAGAAGAAACCTTGGGACAACAAAAAAATCCTACAATAACTAAGAATTCTAAGAAAAGAAAGTAATTAAGAATTTTTAGCCATTTGATAGTTACCAATCTTCAAGCCCTATACCACCTAAAGTAAAGTTTATCCACTTCTACTGAAATCCAATAAATCAGTAAATTGAAGGAACGTTATTAATTTTATAGTTGGTGTGAATGTGGTATGAATGTAAAAGTAATATAAATGTGTTTTTCAAAGCAAAAGCTAATAAAAAGGATGAAAATAAAAAAGTTCATTATAAATAATTATTCTTTTTTATTTGAAATTTTTAACTTTTATTTTGCACTAGGATATGTGTTTATGTGATTTATTGATGTGTATAATTTTATGTTTTATTCTTATATTTTTGAATATATCTTATATATATATATATATATATATATATATATATATATATATATATATATATATATATATAATATATATTCATTATATATATATATATATATATATATATCATTTAGAACCAGTTCCAGTTCATAATATGCAAGAATAAAAAGTTGACGTAAACTGTGTATTTCAACCTGATGTAGGATTTCGCATAAAAGTTCAAAACATAATTTGCAATAGAAGGAGAGCTCACACTTCTAAATATGGGAACTTTAACACAATGATGACTCGTAGAAAACAAGAAAAAACTCATAATGAACATAAAGCTGAGTTAGAAAACATGGTTGACGAAAGATTAAATTCCCTATCCAAAACTTTTGATGATAAATTTGAGTCACTTCGGAAATTGTTTAAAAAGGTCAAGAACAAACATCACAGAACCCTCTAGCGACTATCAACCAGGGAGTTCAGACGTAGTCAGCTGAGAATCTTCACTTGGCAAACCAAGGAATGAATATTTTGATGAAAAAGACTTAAATTTGAAGAGAGGAAAACATGAATTATTGTCGAATTGTCACATTAAAGTTTTACCAGCAGAGACATCCCTTAATATTCACGTTCTTGAAAATATTTTTGCGAGTAACCATAATCAGATGAATACAGATGATGTCCCTTTTTATGATGATACACACACTTACATAATAGAACCCAATGATGAGCGTTTTGAAGTTAATGAAGAAACTTCAACTAAAAACTCTTTTCCCAAATTACCAGAAGAAACGGTTATTAGTAAAATTATTCAAGTCCAAGATAAAGCAAAAGAAACTATTCAGATAGACTCTGTAAATGATGTCACAGACGATGATATCCAAATTGAAATAGAAGCATCTACTTGTAATGGGGTTAATGCAGAAGATCCTTGCACCGTGAGCATCTGGAATAAAAGAAAATATAAACATCCAAAGTGACCTTCTCCTTTTTTTCATAACTTTCGTTGCAAATGATCCTTGCACCGTGAGCATCAAGAATATAAGAAAATATAAACAGCCAAAGCGACCTTGTCCTTTTTGTCATAACTTTCGTCACAGATTTCAAAGACATTTATCTATAGTGCATAAAAATAAGCCAGAGGTGAAACAGGCATTAGCTCTTCCACCTAATGAAAGAAACGCTTTTGAAATATTCAGGAAAAAAGGCATTGACTTTGAAAATCAAAAGAGGTTGAAAAATTATGCAGCAGGAGAATCTTGAAAATTTAATTGCTGAAAGGAAAAGTCATTCAAAGAATTTATGGCGTTGTAATATTTACAAGGGCTATTACAAAAGTAAATATTTTACAATTCACATAAAAAAATGTCAAGAAAAATATAATGCCGATTGTGGCACAGATCCAGTAAAATTTTCTTTAAACACCGGAACCAAATGCTAGAAGACAATTTAACAAACAAGTAAGAGACAGTCCGTCAAGACTGTTAAGTGTTTTCTACCGAAATAAAAGATGATAAGAAGAACAACACTGGAAGTATGTGAAGGTGTCATAAAAAAAGAAATTCAAGAATGAAGTTGAAAAACTTTTGGAGGTCAAATTTATTAATTCATATAAAGGATATGGCGTATTCACCACATCAGTCTTGAAAAGTGGAACATTCATTGGTGAATACATAGGAGAAAATATCACAGAAAATCAAGGCGAAGAGCGACTTAGGAAACCTGGAAGAGGTTATTTATATTTCTTTGAACATCTATCCAAAATATATTGTATTGATGCAGAGAAAAATAAAGAAAAACACATTGTATCTTATGTTAATGACAGTGGAAAGAAAAATTCGAACTGTATTATGAAGAAAATATTAATAGAAGACAAGCCACATTTGTGTGCCTTTTTGTTAAGAATCATCTGGAAATATCAAAAGGATCCAAGCTCCTGTACGATTACGGGGATTCAGATGAAAAGATGTATTGGAGAAAGGGTGATGCTAATCCTTATCCCTATGAGAATTCGGAAATACAAATATCAACTATTGTTAACTCACGTATCACTAAAAAAAAACAATCATTAACTAGCCTGATATAAATATAAAGGAGAAAAAAAATTTTGTAAAGGAATTGAAAAAAAAAAAAAAAAAGCATATTGAAAAAATTTTAAAAACTTAATAATGAAGAAGGAACTAAACCAGAAAACATTTCAGAGCTTGTAAATTCTTTAATTCAAGAGTTTAATAAAAAATTAAAAACGACTTGCCCAGAGATAGATTAGAATGTGACATACCACCATTTTCAAGCATTGGAATACATGCTTTTGGTTCATTTCAAGTTATAAGAGGGAGAGGGAAAGTAAGAGAAAAAAGATATGGATTAATATTTTCATGTTTAAGTAGTAGAGCCATACATTTAGAGATGTTATATTCATTAGATATTGACTGTAAGAAACATATTGCAAGCTTCCACTCTTAGAATAACCAAGAAGGTTGACAGATGATAACTTGAACACTTTGTTCTGTGGTGGGAAATAGAATTTATTAAAATAACCGACCATAACAGGAAGTTTTCCAATGATTTGGAAAACCTAGAAGCTTTAACACCAAATCTTCTACTATCCCTTAAAGGCAATATAACATTTCCACTAGTTTATTTCAAGGTAAAGATTGTTACTTATATAAAAGATTGAAACAAGTTCAGTATCTTGCTGACTTATTTTGGAAAAGATAGATTAAAGAATATGTGTTTTTATTGCAGAAAAGAAGTAAATGGGTTGAAGAAAGAGAATCACACCAAGTGGGAGATTTAGTTCTTTTTAATACGATTGACTTTCAAAACCAAGAAATATGTGGAACTTAAGGGAAAAAAATAGTAAAAATTTATAAAGATGATTCAGAGAAGAATGTTGATGTAAAAAAAAATTAAAGACAAAAAAAAATAGTACAATAGTTTTGAAAAGACCAATCACAAAATTGATCTTGCTGAGAGAAAGTGCAAGACTGTTACAAGTAGACAATAGAATTATAAACTAAGGAAACTAAGAATAATAAGAAAACTTAATATTCTTAGCAAGAAGGGAATATGTTGTATTTTGTATGAAAAATACAAAGAAAACAATAAAAAAGAACAAATAAAAAAAAGGTTAAAGAAAATTCTTACTATGTGAACACTAACTGTGGGTTTACTAAAATGTACCAATAAACTACAAGTAAAAAAAAGCAAAAATGATTGCAACACAAAGATTTGCTGACTAAATCAGAATATAAGGTGAGGCAATATTGAGGGCTTGCAAATAGAGAAAAGGCTAAAGAAAACAAAATATTAAGTAAAAATAGAAAAATAGGAGATACTGCAAGCAATATAAGCTATTGCAGAAACTCAACAAACTACTGAAGTCACAAAACTGGACTTTGCGTTAAAGTTAAAATGAGAAAAATAAAGGCAAAGGACAGAATTGAACTTCAAGCAAAACCAACAATGGAAGCTATTGAAGTAAGAATTAGGAAAATCTAGGTATCAGAATCTTCAATTGCAAATATATTAATAAGGAAGCTAAAGAAGAAACCTTGGGACAACGAAAAAAACCTATAATAGCTAAGAATTTAAGAAAAAGAAAGTAATTAAAGAATTTTTAGCCATTTGATGAGTTACCAATCTTCAAGCCCATACCACCTTAAAGTAAAAGTTTATCCACTTCTACTGAAATCCAATAAATCAGTAAATTGAAGGAACGTTATTAATTTTATGAGTAGGTGTGAATGAATTATGAATGTAAAGGTAACATAAATGTCTTTTTCAAAGCAAAAGCTAATTAATAAGGAGTAAACTAAAAAAGTTCATAACATAACTTATATTTTTTTTAATGATTCTTAAATTTCATTTTTTAATGAAATTTATGTTACATGTAATTATATGTGATAAATTATATTTATTCTTTTAATATTTTATGTTAATAATATATATAAATATATTATATAATAATTATAAATTTATATTATTAGTATATATATATTAATATATAATATATACATATTTATATATTATATATATATTAATATATATATATATATATATAAATATATATATAATATCATTAGAAACCAGTTCCAGTTTCCATAATTATGCAAGAATAAAAAAGTTGACGTAAACTGTTGATTTTCAACCTATGTAGATTTCGCAAAAAGTTCAAACATAATTTGCAATAGAAGGAGAGCTTACACCTCCAAATATGTGAACTTTAAACACAAATGATGACTCGTAGAAACAAGAAAAAATTCATAATGAACATAAAGCTGAGTTAGAAAAAATGGTTGACGAAAGATTTAATTCCCTATTCAAAACTTTTGATGATAAATTTGAGTCACTTTCGGAAATTGTTCAAAAAGGTCAAGAACAAACATAAAGAACCCTCTAGCGACTATCAACCAGGGAGTTCAGACGTAGTCAGCAGAGAATCTTCAATTGGCAAACCAAGGAGTGACAAATTTGAAGAGATGAATTATTGTCGAATTGTCACAATAAAGTTTTACCAGCAGAGACATCCCTTAATATTCACGCTTTTGAAAATGTTTTTTGCGAGTAACCATAATCAGATGAATACAGATGACGTCCCTTTTTATGAAAATACACACACTTACATAATAGAACCCAATGATGGGCGTTTTGTTTTAAAGTTCATGAAGAAACTCCAACTAAAAACTTTTCCCAAATTACCAGAAGAAACGGTTATTAGTGAAATTATTCAAGTCCAAGATAAAGCAAAAGAAACTATTCAGATGGACTCTGTAAATGATGTCACAGACGATGAAATCCAAATTGAAATAGAAGCCTCTACTTGTAATGGGGTTAATGCAGAAGATCCTTGCACCGTGAGCATCTGGAATAAAAGAAAATATAAACAGCCAAAGTGACCTTGTCCTTTTTGTCATAACTTTCGTCACAAATTTCAAAGACATTTATCTATAGTGCATAAAAATAAGCCAAAGGTGAAACAGGCATTAGCTCTTCCACCTAATGAAAGAAGAAAGGCTCTTGAAATATTAAGGAAAAAGGGCATTGACTTTTAAAATCAAAAGAGGTTGAAAAATTATGCAGCAGGAGAATCTTGAAAATTTAATTGCTGAAAGGAAAAGTCATTCAAAGAATTTATGGCGTTGTAATATTTGCAAGGGCTATTACAAAAGTAAATATTTTACAATTCACATAAAAAAATGTCAAGAAAAATATGATGCCGATTGTGGCACAGATCCAGTAAAATTTTCTTTAAACAGCGGAATCATAATGCTAGAAGACAATTTAACAAACAAGTAAGAGACAGTCCGTCAAGACTGTTAAGTGTTAAGTGTTTTCAACCGAAATAAAAGATGATAAGAAGAACAACACTGGAAGTATGTGAAGGTGTCATAAAAAAAGAAATTCAAGAATGAAGTTGAAAAACTTTTATTAATTCATATAAAGGATATGGCGTATTCACCACATCAGTCTTGAAAAGTGGAACATTCATTGGTGAATACATAGGAGAAAATATCACAGAAAATCAAGGCGAAGAGCGACTTAGGAAACCTGGAAGAGGTTATTTATATTTCTTTGAACATCTATCCAAAATATATTGTATTGATGCAGAGAAAAATAAAGAAAAACACATTGTATCTTATGTTAATGACAGTGGAAAGAAAAATTCGAACTGTATTATGAAGAAAATATTAATAGAAGACAAGCCACATTTGTGCCTTTTTGTTAAGAATCATCTGGAAATATCAAAAGGATCCGAGCTCCTGTACGATTACGGGGATTCAGATGAAAAGATGTATTGGAGAAAGGGTGATGCTAATCCTTATCCCTATGAGAATTCGGAAATACAAATATCAACTATTGTTAACCACATATCACTAAAAAAAACAATCAACCGGAGCCTGATATAAATATAAAGGAGAAAAAAATATTTGTAAAGAATTGAAAAAGTATAAGCAAAAGCATAATGAAAAATTTTAAAAACTTAATAATGAAGAAGGAACTAAACCAGAAAACATTTCAGAGCTTGTAAATTCTTTAATTCAAGAGTTTAATAAAAAATTAAAAACGACTTGCCCAGAGATAGATTAGAATGTGACATACCAACATTTTCAAGCATTGGAATAGATGCTTTTGGTTCATTTCTAGTTATAAGAGGGAGAGGGAAAGTAAGAGAAAAAAAAAGATATGGAATTAATATTTTCATGTCTTAAGTAATAGAGCAATAATTAAGAAAATGTTAATATTACATTTAGATACTGATGCCTTATATCCAATGCTCTCCAGAAGAATTTATCAGACCACAGGATGGTTAATGTGATAATTGATTCAGATTCGGATAAATTGGAACTAAACTTTGTAAAAGATAATAAAGAATTAAAGAAACATTAAAAATTGGAAAAATAAGCAAGTAAGTAAATATTTTGAGCAAAAAGAAAGACAAAGGATATTACAACCCCCTCATTCTTCTCACAAAGGAGGTCATTTGAAAGACCATTATTAGAAACTGTAAGAAAAACATATTGGCAAGCTCACTCTTAGGAATAACCAAGAAGGTGGACAGATGATTAACTTGAACACTTTGTTCGTGAAAATAGAATTTATTATAATATTAATTCCGACCAATAACAAGAAGTTTCCAATGATTTAGAAAACCTAGAAGCTTTAACACCAAATCTTCTACTATCCCTTAAAGGCAATATAATATTTCCACTAGGTTTATTTCAAGGTAAAGATTGTTACTTATATAAAAGATTGAAAAAAGTTCAGTCTCTTGCTGACTTATTTTGGAAAAGATAGATTAAAGAAAATGTGCCTTTATTGCAGAAAAGAAGTAAATGGGTTGAAGAAAGAGAATCACACCAAGTGGGAGATTTAGTTCTTTTAATAGATGACCTCAAACCAAGAAATATGTGGAATTTATGAAAAATAGTAAAATTTATAAAGATGACTCAAACAGAGTAAGAATTGTAGATGTAAAAATAAATAAGACAAAAGTACTTCAAGTATAATAGTTTTGAATAAGACCAATCACAAAATTTTGATTCTTGCTTGAGAGAAAGTCAAGACTGTTTAAGTAGCAATAGAATCATAAACTAGGGAAAACTAAGAATAATAAAACTTAATATTCTTAGTTTGTATATAATTATGTTGTATTTTGTATGAAAAATACCAAAAAGAAAACAATAAAAAGGAACTTAAAAAATTTAAAAAAAAGGTTAAAAGAAAATTCTTACTATGTCAACACCAACGCGGGTTTACTAAAAATTGTACCAAAAATACTTACAAATAAAAAAAAAAGCAAATATGATTGCAACAACAAAGATTTGCTGACTAAATCAGAATATAAGGTGAGGCAATATTGAGGGCTTGCAAAAGAGGAACAAGGCTAAAGAAAAATAATATAAGTTTAAATAGATAAGTAGGACGATATACTGCAAGCAATATAAGCTATTGCAGAAAATCAACAAACTACTGAAGTCACAAAAAATCTGGACTTTGCTAAAGTTAAATGTGGAA
>JABUQX010015017.1:30000-41048 GCA_015478945.1 Trachelipus rathkii
GCTACCACGTTGTATGCAACCGAGAAAGTTAAGCTTGATATAGAAAGTTATCGTTCGACCTGGCCTCTCAATTTTGTCTTAATTTAATGGTAGGTTTTTTTACTACTTCCACCTTTCAGGTCTGCATACCTTTTCCTATTTCCCGTTACCAAACCAACCGCAATTATTGTAGCAAACGTTATTCATATCTTGACGACGTTTAATGTAACCCTCTGTAATTATTTTTTTTATTAAGTTTTAAAATTATATTATCAAATCCCATTTATAAAACGAATTAAAAAAAGTCCATATGCTACCAGTGAATATTAATCGACACCAAATAAGGCCTGTTAGAAAAATTCAACGTTTTTTTTTTTTTAAGTTGCTAATATTAGGGGTAGGCTTTATATCGTTTACGTTGCTTATTTTAATTTAGATATAAACAAAACTCATTATTGTAGCTGTCACTTATATTTGAATTTTACAATAATTTTATTTCTATTTCTAAACGAATAAAAAAAATACTCGAGACCTACCATGTTTATTAAAAATCATTCTCTGTTAAAAAGTTTTTTTTTTATTTGCTACATTTTTTAGGCTGCTTTTTATTAATTAGATATAAAGAAACCCACTATTGTATCTGTCACTCTTATCTTGGCATATCTTCACGTTTATGTGGCCCTCTGTAATTATTTTATTTATAAATTGTTCAAAATTATTTATAATTTTAATTTTTAAAACGAATTAAAAATTACTCGTAGGCTACCATGTTCATCAACATAATTAAGCCTTTTTTTGATTTGCTAATATTATTAGGTAGACTTCATTGGAGTTATAGGCTGCAAAGTATTTGTATTTAGATGATAAACAAACCCATTATGTGTGACCAACACTCTGGTATTTTCACCGGTAAATGTCCCCTCTTCATATAATTTTAAAATTTCAAATTATATTATAAATTCTATTTTTAAACGAAAGTTAGGAGCAAGAAACTGTAGGCTACCTGTAACGTGTAGATTAAACGGCCAATGTGTGAAATTTTAAGAACTCTCAGAGGCGAAAGACGGCATTATATCAAATTTTGAAATATTATTTATTGTTAAACAATATTAATTAGTTTAAAAAATAATTTCATCCAAGATTATTTGATGAAAATTATGAGAAGTATATTGTTTTGATAAACGAAATTATTTTATTGCTAAAAGAACAAGAGCAAAAAGGTGTCTCCGCTGATCGATATCTCGGATACCCGCGTGGAAAGGTTAAGTAAATATGAAGGTAATTGGTCGAATTACTTTTGATGGTTTTTGAGCTTTTGATCGGGTCTGTATATTGTATGTAAGATATCAGTTTACCGTGAAGTATGTGTTGAATAAAGTAAGCTCTGAAAGCGTGTACGAAAAGAATAGTTCTGGAGGATTATCGAACGGGTATGACATCTGAAGATTATCAATCAGAGTATTGTATCTTTGTTTTTTTTAGTTTGCTATGATGACCCGGTAGCTTTATATCGTTTAGGATGCTTATTTTTATTTGGATGTTAAACAAACCCATTATTGTACCTGTCACTCTTAATCTTGACGTGGTTGATATGCCCTCGTATAATTACTTTTTTGTTTTAAAAATTTTCAAAAACTATTTATATAATATTTCCACCATTTCTCTACAACCACCCGCACATTCGCACACACACCAATACTCGTCAAGCTACCCATCTCCACACCGAAGACTAATAATTAAGCTTGTTATGATAAGATAACTCGTTTTTAATTATGCTAATGTTAGGCAGGTCTTGTATATCCCGTTTAGGCTGCTTCTTTACTTATAAATATAAACAAATTCATTATATAGTACTGTACACTCCATTCTTGACGTTTTATGTCTGCCCTCTATAGTTATTTTAAAAATTCAAAATTTATAAATATTTTTAAACGGAAAATTTTTAAAAAAAAAAGACTCCGCAAGCTACCATGTTCACCGCACCATGAATATGCACATGTTAGAAAGTTATCTTGTTTTTTTTTTTTTAATTTGCTAATATTAGAGAGGCTTTAAAATGTTAAAGGCACCAAATTAGCAATAATTAAATGTATATTAGATAAAGAAAACAAGACCTATTTTTTGTAGCTTCACCCTAATGCAATTAGACGATTCATTTGCCATCTCTAATTATCTTTTTTTAGAATTCCTATATAAAAAATAAGGATTTAAAATTTAAGTTTTTGAAATTTAAGACTTTAAAAAAAAGACTCGCAGGCTACCATGATATTATCAACACCATAATTAAGCTTGTTAGAAAGTTTCATTTTTTAATTTGCTAATATTTAGGATTTATTATGTTTAGGCTGTTTATTTTTTAATTTAGATATAAACAACCCATTATATGAAGCTTCACTCTTAATCTTGAGGTTTTGTCCCCTCGTATAAATATAATTTTTTTAACATTCTTTCCAATATTTGCGTGGAATATTTCCTGTCATTTGTTTCTAACATTAGGTAGAGACAAATAAAATGTTTAAGGCTGCTTATTTTTATTTAGATGTAAGCAAACATATTTAAATGTAAATTGCCACTCCTATCTTGACGTTTATATATCGTTTAGGCTGCTTTTTTATTTAGATATAAACCAATTTATTATTGTACCTGTCACTCCTATCTTGAGGTTTTTTACTTTACGGTAGTATTTAAAATTGTCAAAATTTATAAATATTTATTAACGAATTTAAAAAAAGGCTTGAATGAATGTTCATCAAAGCAACACAATATAAAAAGGAGGATAGAAAGGAGTATCATTGTTTTTTTTTTAAATTTGGCTGAATATTTAGGCAGGCTGTTATATCATTTAGGCTGGCATATTATTGTATATATAGATATAAACAAAACCTATTTTTGTAGCTGTCACCCTAAAATAGACGTTTATTTGCCATTCTTTCTTAGCTTATTTTAAATTCCTTTAAAATATTAATTTATAAATAATTTTGAAAATTTATAAAGAACTCGCAGGCTTAACCATGTTTATCAACACCATAATTAAGCTTGTTAGAAAGTCTCAGTTTTTTTAAATTTGCTAAATATTAGGACATAAGCTTTATATCGTTTTAGGCTGTTTATTTTAATTTAGATATAAACAAACCCAATTTTGATTTTTTTACACTCTTATCTTGAGGTTTGTGTGCTGTGTATAATTTATTTTTTTAAAAAATTTTCAAATTTTAAATTCTGTTTATTTCTTTCATCTTGTTTTTTTAGTTTGCTAACATTAGGTAGGCTTTTAAATGGTTAAGGCTGCTTATTTTTATTTAGATGTAAGCAAACATATATATTGTAATTTGCCACTCCTATATCTTGGACGTTTATATATCGTTTAGGCTGCTTTTTATTTAAAAATTATAAACCAGGAATTCGTCCAAATATGCTTGAGGTTTATAGTGCCCTCTATAGTTATTTTTAAAATTTCAAAATTATATAAATATTTTTTAAACGAATTTTAAAAAAGAGACTCGCAAGTTCCTATGTTCATCAGCACCATAATTATGCTTATTAGGAAGAATTCATTCGAATTTTTTTTTTTTTAAATTAATGCTACGGTTACGATGGATGCTTATTCGAACGAATTCATCCGATATGATAATAAACCTATTTCTGTTAACTGTGACCCCTAAAATAGAGGTTATATTAGTCATCTATAATTGTCTTGTTTTTTTTTTTATTCCTTTAAAAATAAAACTTATTAAAATAATTTGAAAATTTTAAAAAAGGACTCGCAGGCTCCATGATTTCAACACCATTAATTAAGCTTGTTAGAAAGTCTGTTTTTTTAATTTGCTAATAATAATAGGTAGGCTTTATATCGTTTATAGGCTGTTTATTTTATTTTTAGATATAAAGCAACGCATTATTTGAATAACACTCTTATCTTGAGGTTTATGTCCCCTCGTATAATTTTTTTTTTTTTAATTTTAAAATTTTAAATTAGTTACAAAGGTATCTTTTTTTTTTTAGTTGCTAACATTAGGTTAAGGCTTAAATGGTTAAGGCTGGCTTATTTTTATTTAGACTCGTAAGCAACAAATATTATTGTAATTGCCACTCCTATCTTGACGTTTGTTTACCCTCTTTAATAATTTTTTTTTTTAAGTTTTTAAGATTATTTATAAAATTCATTTTTAAACAAATTATTAAAAATATACTCTTTAGTGTTAAGTGTCGATTTATTACCCCAAAAGTAAATTTGAAACTATTCTTTTTATTTTTTTTTAAATTTGCAATAAGTTATTTTAGGTTAGTAGCTTAGTTGCTTAGACTTGGTATTTAGATATAAACTAAATCATTTATCTATATTTCCGACCCGATTATTGATGATATTAACTGTTTCATCTTATCTCGTAATGTTTTTAATTTCTCCAAAATAATAATTTTTTAATTGTAGTTATTCGTATTAGAATTAAAAAAGTACTCGCAGCCTACCATGTTTAATCAACAACCACAAATAAATAAGGTTGCTAAAACCATCTTTTTTTAATTTGCTTAAATATATTATAGGCTAATTTGTTTATCAATTTATCAATATATACTTTCTTTAAAACAAAACCCAATATAATTAGCTAGACGGGTCACTATATCCTGACGTTAATGGGCCTTCATATAATTATTTATTTAAATTGTCAAAAATTTATATTCTATTATTTAAACGAAATAAAAAATACTCGCAGGAGCCTACCATGATTATCAACACTACAAATAAGGTGTTAGAAAGTATCTATATATTTAAATGCTAATTATTAGGTAGGCTCTTATATGGTTAGGCTCCACAGTATTTTATTTAGATTATAACAAACCCATTCATTGTAGCTGTAAAATCTTATACTAGACGTTTATGTGCTCTCGTATTAATTATTTGAAATTTTCAAAATTTTTATAAATTCTATTTTTAAACGAATTAAAAATACTCGTTAGGCTACCATGTATTAATCTAAATACAAATTTCTATATAAAGTATCTTGATTTTTTTAATTTGCTACATAATATAGGTAACCTTTAATTCGTTATAGGAAACGATTATTAATTTATTTCAGACTAAAACAAAACCCAATTATATGTAGCCGTCACACAATCTTGGAGACTTATTACCACTCTATAAATCCTTTTTAAATTTTCACAACATTATAAATCTTTTTTATTTTTTAAACGAATTATAAATACTCGATAGAACACTACCATGGTTGCCAAAACCATAATTAATACTTAGAAGTATTTATAAGAAATTTTTTTTTTTTAATTTGCTATTAGGAAGGTTTTAATATAATTATTTAGAAATTATGTATATTAAATTAATAGAGAAAACCCTTTAAAAACAAACCAATTATTGTAGCTGCCACTCGATCTTGACGTTATTATGTGCCATCTTAAAATTTATTTAATTATTCAGTTATTTTAAAATTTGTTTTATAAATCTATTTTTTAGACGAATTAAAAAAAATACTCGTAGCCTACGATGTTTATGAATTTCATTTAATTAAGTTTTTAAAAAGTATCTTGTTTTTTAGTTGTGCGTATATTAGGTAGGCTGTTATATCGTTTAGGAGTGGCTGTATGCTTAATTTTGGATATAAGGCAAACCCGCATTATTGTAGCCGTCACTTTTATCTTGACGTTATGTGCTTCAATTATTTGCATAATTCTTTAAATTTTCAAAACTTATTTATAAATTCTTTTTCAAAAGAATTTAAATACTCATAAGATACCCAATTTATCAAGATCATACATTAAGCTTGCTTAGAAAGTATTCTCATTTTTTAATTTGCTATTAGGCATGCTTTATATCGTTTAGGCTGGCTTTTTATTTAGATATAATTCAAAATCCATCTTTGTATTCTGTCACTTCTTACCGGTTAACGTCTTATGTCCCCCACCCTATAATTATTTTTAAATTTAAATTTACAAATTCTATTTTTAAACGAATTAAAAAATACTCGTAGGCTACCGGGTTCATTAACACCATAATAAAGCATGTTAGAAAGTATCTTCCTTTTTTTTAATTTGCCTATATTAGGTAGACTTTATATCGTTTAGCCTGCTTACTTTTATTTAGATATAAACTAACTCATTATTGTAGCTGTCACTCTTTTCTTGACGTTCATGTGCTCTTTATTTCTTTTTTTAAATTTTCAAAATTATTTATAAATTCTATTATCAAGCGAATTAAAGATTACTCGTAGGCTACCGTATTTAACAAGATAATTAATTAATTTACCCTGTTAGAAAAATTTTTTTAATTTGCTAATATTATGTAAGCTTTATTATCTTTAGCTTGCTTTTATTTAGATGTAAATCAAATCCATTATCTATACCTGCAGGGGGTAAGTCTGAATTGCCTATACCTGGTTACTATTTATATAGCAACAGTGGAGGAATTTAAGGCCTCATAATGTACCTTAGGTTTGGTATATGTAGCAATTTGGTATGGTATATCTCAGGTGAAGATATAAAGCAAAATTAAGAAGAGATGTATTAAAACTTGACACAGGAAAAAGAAAATAAAGACAGGAAAAAACTACAAAGAGAACTCAAAGAAATGATAAGGTAAGCAAGAATAGCATTCTAAGATTAGGCATATCAGAGGTCAGTATATCGAAACTGTGCTCTATTATATTTCTGTTTTTCAATAAAGATTTAAATATAAAAGACAATTTATTTCTTCTTTCAATAAAATTTGAAATATAAAATTTTTCAGCATATTTCTTTTAAATGATCAATTTATAAATTTAGTTTTTATTTCATCATAGATAAACTGCTTTTAAGGCTACAAATTTATTATAATAAACTTCCAGGGTTAAAAAGTCAGATATTTATTAAACTTCAACTACAAACTGAGTCCTCAAAAGCATCTACTCCTGAATGCACAGCACTACATCTTGTATATAAAGTAATTATTTTTTAGGGAGTACATAAAGTTTACTATAAACTACCAGTATAAAAAAAAAAATAATTCTCACTGGTTGCTTTACCAATCTGATGAGATGAATAGCTCAAAACAAGTTTCAAGAATGTACTTAAATAAATAAACAATAATATCTAATAAGAGTTATTAAAAAATGCATTTACCTTACTCGAAGAATTCACTTCCAAACAATGTTCTATAAATTCAACAACTATAATGTTTGAGGGAGTTCTTGGAAAAACTTGTGTGTCATAGGCATGGTTCACTGCAGTCTAAAAATTAAAGTTATTAATGTACTTTTATCCATCAAAAACTTCAATATATATATATATATATATATATATATAATATATATATATATATATATAATATATATATATATATATATATATATATATATATATATATTATTTATATATTTTTATATATATTTATATATAAAAAATTTATATATATATATATATATATATATATATATATATATATATATATATATATAATATATTTTAATTTTTTTTTTTTATATATATATATATTATATATCTATAATTATATATATATATATATATAATATATATATATATATATATTATATATATAATATAATATATTATATATATATATATATATATATATATATATATATATATATATTTCCCGTAGACATTTGTGTATGGTCAAGAATTAGTATTTAAAACAAATGAAAACGACATTCGCACTTAAGTTCTAAATAGGAACGATTGTTCTCAAGTGTAATTATAAAGTTCTTAAATGAAAATGTGAGGAACTGCGCAGCGAATGAAAAGACAAACGGGAGTGGAGCTTTGACTTTGGTTTGAGTAGGCCGCGTTTTAAAACTGTGATCTTAATATTTTAAAAGTGAGAGTTTTTAGTTACCTTACGTTGAAATAACGTTGTGATTATATTTATGAAATAACAGTGAATGTAATGAACATATTTTTAAGTGAATATTGTGAAGAATATTCTGTTTTTATTATAAATCTATTTTTCATATTCGAAGCTAGATTTCGCCACAAAGCTTGGCAAGCCATTTTTGTTAATAATTCACAGTATAGATATCTTCGCTCAAGAAGTACTTTATATTGCTCTGTTCCACGGAAGAAGTGTGGGATATTATTTATACTATGTTTTTGATGTAAACATTTGGATTTTTATATTGTCTTCGTCGAATTGTTCACAAGCGAACAAATTATTACATTTATTCAGGTAACATTTTTATATAAGAAAAACTACTCTCACAAAGAAACTATTTATATTAATCTATGATATTGAAAGCTCCTACTCAACGCTCCATATATTTATTGATGAATTGAACTTCCATGTACATTACCTATTGAATATTTAAGCTTAAGATTTTATGAAGAAGAATATTACTATTTATGAATGAAATGCAACATATTTTCTTATGTATTTATGAAGATTATTTTTAAGAAAAGGAATTTATATTTTATGAATTTATTGACCAGTAACGTCTACTTATATTTTTCTTTAGAATAAGATGTGAATAATATATATTTATATATTTGATAAGATTATTTTTGATAAAGGAAAATTCTATTACAAAGAATATTTATTTATTTTACGGACACAAAGTAAAGATTTAATAATTTATAAACTTGATTGTTTCACTTCCCATGAGTGTTTCTTCTTTATTCTCATATTGAAATTACTTGCATTTTTCTCACTCACGAATCTGAAAAGTAAAAAGAAAAGACCAATTAATTGCTGCAATCTTTTAAGGCGAAATTCGATGCCCATCCTTAAGGCTATTACACGGTATCAAGAAGCAAGATAAAGCCCCTTTTAGGAAAAGTATCAAGCTTACTAATTATAGGGGAAAGAAATGTTCGATCGTAACAGGACAGAATAATTGGTCTGGAAATGTCGACACGTGACCTAGGACTCCAGGACAGAATAATTGGTCTAGTGTATTCCTCTGATGAACATTTTATTGAAAATTGAACTTAGAAAAAAAAAAAAAATCTGGTCAGGTACGAAAAATTGTACCAAGTGAGAAAAACAGAAAAAAGCATCTATTCTAAAAAGAAAGTAGACAGGCGACCGTGTTGAAAATTGATTATTTTAAATAGAAAATTACTTCAAGAAGAGTATTTATTTCAAAGTGAAGCCATCATCTTCCATTGGAATTGGAGGCCATTTTTGTCTTCAAGAATTTTTCTTCTTTCATAGAGCCGAATTTTCTCAACGCAGAAGTGAGGTTCATGGGATTACAAGATATGGTAGTATATGTTAAAATATCGGATAAGTAGGTGTCATTCCTTTTTTGTATGTTTATAAGGTAACAAAATTACATTTGTAGTAATTTGCAAAAATAATTTATTTATTATTTTCTTATATATAATAGGCTTTTGTTGCTATAATATTCTCGTACGCTGATTGGTGCGCGCATCCTATTTCATTTATGACGTCACTGATTTATTCAATATAGCCTCTAAACGGTTTCATTTTCTGTAGAATATTTCATAGAATAATTTCCTATTTTCGTATAATATACTACGTGATTTTCTTTAAGAAAGTTAAATATTTATTCAAGTTATTTGATATATATATATATATATATATATATATATATATATATATATATATATATATATATATATATATATATATATATATATATATATATATATATATATATATATATATATATATATAAAAGTTTAGAACAATTTTTTTTTATTCAACTTTGTGTTAAAAATTGCTTGCTGCGCAACAATCAGATGTCAATATTTCATTGTTCGAGGCTAACGGGTTCATTGTATTTCACAGCTGCGTAATTCTTTAAAACGAAGTTAATAACGGTAAAGGGGTTATAACGTAAAGGGGTTATATATAACGGGGTTTCTTGGTTCAGTTATCCGGATAAAACTGACTTTGCTTAAAAGATTTTTTTTTTAAGCCTATTATAGTAACAAATAGTCATTTGTTCATTTGTTTGTTTATTTGTTTAAAATATATATTTTTCAAACAAAGATTTATTAAATATATTATTAATAATAATAATAATTATTATTATTATTATTATTATTATTATTATTATTATTATTATTTGTTTATATATAATATATATATATATATATATATATATATATATATATATATATATATATATATATATATATATATATATATATATATATATATATATATATATATATATATATATATATATATATATATTACTATTCTCTCTTTTATATAGCACGGGTACATATGTAAACCTGTAATCCACTCCAAGAAATTAATTATTTATTGGGTGCAAGCTGTCTGTTGGTCTCATAATTCTGTGAATGCATGTATGCTTCTACAGAGAGTTAAAAATCTGTTTCCTTTGCATCTACGAGAACAGAAAAGAAGTAGTTGGATTCCAACACATCAATCAAGCATTAAGTGCAGAAATCTGTTTCCAGTGTCGTTTTCACTAAATTAGAAAAAAATAGTTTGGATACTTCAAAGCCTATCAGCCTGCAAGATAATCTTTTTCCGACGCCGTCTCTCTGTGTGTATATGAGAAAGAGAGAGAGTGAAAAGAAATTGCAGTGCGTGTATTTTTGTGGATTGTTTTAATATATATTTTGTCATGCTTGTCACCGTGAGCGCGTGAAAGTGTGAGAGGGGATAATTTTTTTGTGTGGGGACAATATTCACTGCACGTTAAAAGTAGTCTGGTGTTCATGCACACTACATATTTTTTATTTATTGATTTATTTCTATTTATATATATATATATATATATATATATATATATATATATATATATATATATATATAATTATATATATATATTATATAATATATATATATATATATATATATATTCCTAATTATTCCATATAATTAATACGTATATATCTATGTTTTAAGGTTATATCTTCGAGAAGCACGTTGAAGAACGCATCTCTGAATCAAACTGAATGAAAAAAGACTTTTCAATTCATAATCGGCAAGACTCAAAAATAAAAATATTCCAGTCAGAAGCAAAATTTCGCTGAAGTTCTCGCGCAAGAGGAAAAGAGTGCAGGGCTTAAGTTTTGTTTCACTTATTGATCGTTTTTTATTTTTTTTAAATTTAAATATTTTTTTTATA
>JABUQX010015018.1:0-35000 GCA_015478945.1 Trachelipus rathkii
CCGAGAGGGACCTCTACCGAGCCTCCAGAAAAGCCAGCCACTGCTCTTGGGCGGTTTCCACAGGTCGAGAAGAGAAGTTACAGCGAAGTTGGTACGGGGGGCGTCGAGGGGGGCATTCGAGGACGGGGCACTCTCAGAAGGAAGTGCTCCATTGTTTCCGGGGATATCCGACATCTAGTGCAAGATGGGGGAAATAATATGATTCGTCAAGTTTGGAATCTGAATTTATACGCAAGATTGGGTGGCGAACCTGACTTTCTATCAGGGCGAGGTTAATTTGGTCTCTATCTGGACAGTAATTCTTCTGTAAGGGAGATGTTTTGGGGAGTGGGGTGTTTAGTAATTTGTTATTGGGGCGGTTTTGTAGATTTGTTCGTTAATTGTGTATGGATGTGAGTGAGCCAGGACCTGTTTGGGGGTGGAGGGATGTTGTTATCATTATAAAGTTTAGGCTGGTGAGGAGGAGGGGGGGGTTGGAGAGTAATTTGGTGACATGCGATGGGTTGGATGAGTGTTTCTGGTAAAAATATGTGTTCACCTAACATCTTCAAGTGGGTAGGGATGAGGAAAGATGTGTTCCATCGCTCATGTAAGATGCTGGATGGGGTTCGTTTTTCAGTAAATCCAGTTGAATATTCTAAGGGCAATGTTTTATGTTGTAACTGTATTTATTTAAGTTGATTGTGTAGTGCTGGGAACCATGCGGTGGGAGGCAATAAGTTTATGATTGGTTCTAGAAGGAGTTGTTTTGTAGATTTAGTGGTAAGGGTGTGTTTTCTGTCCCTGAATGTGATGTTGGGAGAGGTTCGGAGGTGTGATTTAAATTTTCACCCTTGGTGATGTAGGAAGTAATTTGGTATCGTGTGGGGGGGAGAAAGTCCATATGTGTGTTCGTAAGTGAGTTCTAATATTTTTGGGTTTTGTTATTAATTAAATTATTATTGGTGGTATTTATGAAATGTGGATTGTATATATATATTATATATATATATATTATAATATATATATTAAAATAATATTATTATAATATCTATATATATTGATATAATTATATATATAATATATAATATATAATTAATATAATATTATTATATGCCAAATGATCTTCATAAAACACCCTCTCAGTCAACTCCATTAACTACAAAACGGCGTTCCGCAGGGCGCGCCATTTTCTCTCCATTCCTCTTCAATCTTTCACAGCAGACCTGCCCACCTACCAACCAATCAACCAAATTAATTACATACGCAGACGATATAAGTCTCATCTCCCAACATCCACTTGTAAATACAGCCTGTCAATACACCCAGAAATACTCTACAACTTATTAAGAAATTTGGTTACTACCAATAGAATGACCCAGCCCTCCCCCTCAAACCTCATCACTCTACCTAACCACAGACCGCACAATCCTACACATTCCACCCAATATTCTTCCTGAACAACAAAAACAACAACCCGCTCCCCCTAAACAAAACGCTCAAAAAAGCTTAACCAAGAAAATTCGACACATCGCATGACTTTCTCCCACATCGACCAATTACTTCCTCAACCCCAACGAAATTAAACACCTCCGAACCCTTTCCAACACACTTCAGCGATCGAAAACCACCCTTACCACAACTACAATACAACTCTCCAATCCCTCCCTCCTCACCAGCCAAACTTTATAATTGAATTGAATTCCCCTCCACCCCAATAAGGTCTTGGCTCACTCATATCCATACACAACTAACAAACACATATCTACAAAACCGCCTCAATAACAATCTACTAAACACCCCATCCCCAATATCTCCCCTTCAGAAAAATCACTGTCAAGAAGAGGCGAAAACGACCGTCGCCCGGAGCAGATAGGTCACCACCCAAATCTTATGCAATATAAAATTCAGATTCAGACTTGACAATGTATGTCTCCCCCTATCATGCATAGATGCCGTACTCCGGACATGGAGCCCTCCTCCTGGAGTGCCCGCCTCGACGCCCCCGTACCGTCTTCGTGTTATCTTCTTCTTTTTCTTCGACCTGTGGTAATAACCCCAGAGAGCAGTGGCTGCTTTCCTGGAGGCGGTGCGGCCCCTCCAATAAGGTGGGCAGGGGCAGAAGTATGCACGGTAGCTATCTACTTCTTTCTTTCTTTATCTTCCTTATATTTTTTCCCAGAAATGGGAGTAAGGTGCGTGTTCGAGCATCGAAAAAGAAAAAAAGCCAGAGAAGAACATGACAGTGGAATCGAAAAGAAAAGCCCCAGCCTTACGCCCCTCAGTACATTAATTTAGTGATGAACTCATCGCAGTCAGAAAGTCACCCTAAAGCTTGATGGGTAACACGCGATGAGCACTCACTATGGTGATCGTCAGTTAGTAAGGGTTCAGTCCTCCTTGGCCCAATAGGTGCGACAACAACCACACCCCCTCAAATCCCCCGCCATTCACTCCTTTTACACTCACCTTTCTTCTCCGCCTCTACAACCACATTTCTCCCTTCAAACATTCGGTTTATCCTGACATCAATCCACTTTTTCTTCGGTCTCCCAGCCGGATTCAACACACTCGCCACTTAGTACCATCCGCCTTAACCAGCCGACTACTCATCTTTTCCATATGACCATAAACTACTTTCAACATACTTTCATTTATTCTCTCATATTAATACTCACTTTCTCACACCACATACTCTCTAATAAGTTTCAAATTCTCATTTTAATCAATTATTCTCACACCTAGCACACCCAAGATTGTCCATTACTGAACACATTGAACTTTAGAATTATACTTCTCTTTTTCCAGACTATAGTCCTCACTACTATAACCTTAACACACGGTAACAACATACCTCATGTCAGACCTTAGCAAACAAGGCTTAGTCCCCTTGCATCATCCAAAGATTTAATTGCACAGCCACCTTTCCTGCCATTCACACCTTTCCTTAACTACACTCTGCATCGTCCGCTCCCTTCTCATCCAAACATATACCCGTAAATATTTAAACTCAACACTTGTTCAGCTGCTAACATCTATATAACTTCACACTGAGACGTGTCCTCACTCACAACCATAACTTACTCTTATCCACTTTACTTTCAATGTGTTTATATTATAATATATATATTATAGTATATATATTTATATATATATATATATATATATATTATATAATATATTATATATATATATATAATATATATATACTATATATATATATAAATTATTATATATTATATATATATATATATATATATATATATATATAAGCACATTTTTTTTTTTTTTTTTTTTTTTTTTTTTAAGATTTCCAGGATGGCCAAAGGAGACTGGAGGAGCTTTAACTTCTATGGGAGCCCATCTCGATCTTTCAGCGTTTTCTTCTCAAGAAGAACTGATGTCTTTAGGTTTAGATAGATTGAAATCTGCTCTTATGGCTCTCAATCTTAAATGCGGGGGTACACTGGACGAGAGAGCCCAACGGCTATTCACGACCAAGGGAAAGTCTTTAAGTGAATTAGATCCTGCAATGTTTTCCAAGGCAAAGACTGATAAAGTGCACAAAGGAAGGGAAACTGAGAAAACGAGAGAAATAGCTTTATTAGAAGCTCAAGCATATCGTTGCTCAGAAATTTTAACTGAGCAAAGAATAGCAACCAAGGAAAATGTTCAAAGGAAGCAAGCAAGAAGAGATGGAGAGGAAGATGAAGATGAAGAAGTTTCTGCTTCAGAATCAGAAGATGAAATGGAGGAAGAAGTTCCTTATAATCCTAAGAACCTGCCACTGGGTTGGGATGGAAAACCTATTCCTTATTGGCTTTATAAATTACACGGTCTTAATATTAGTTATAATTGTGAAATTTGTGGAAACTATATATACAAAGGACCAAAAGCTTTTCAGCGACATTTTGCTGAGTGGCGTCACGCACACGGTATGAGATGCTTGGGAATTCCTAATACAGCTCATTTCGCTAATGTTACACAAATTGAAGATGCGTTAAAACTATGGGATAAATTAAAAGCACAAAAATCTGACGAAAGATGGGTAGCAGAACAAGAGGAAGAATATGAAGATTCACAAGGTAATGTTGTCAACAGAAAAACGTATGAAGATTTAAAGAGACAGGGCTTACTCTGAAGAACCATATTTTCCCTTTTTGGTTTCCTTTATAACAAAAAAGAGTTTATCATATTTTTTTATAATTGAATATTTATTCAATATTAATACAGAAGGTTTAAAATATAGCGAGTCTAAACAATATAATTAATTCTATTCCTTTTGCAATATTTAAATAAGCCCTTGTATATTTATTTTTTTACCAAATCGTGTGAGTTGAGATATGATTATAGATAATTATTAAGTTCACTCCTTTATGTTTGAAGACCTTTGAATCTAGGAGTTGCCTCTGTGTTTTAAAGAAAGACCTAATTTAAATTGTACTTTATACTTCTTGTACAAATTATAAATGAATTTATTTTTAAAATATTTTAAACCGTCACGAAATTTAGGTTAGTGGTTTTTCTTGAAGTACAATGGATTTTTTAAATTTCATAACAATCATTTAGACTTACCCCATAATTATTGTAAAGTATATATACCTATATATAAATGCGAATAATTAAATTATTTCTCTGAAGGATGGAGTTTTTCATATCTTTTGTTAACCTACATTATATTCTAATATTCTGAAAATGACCAATATGCTACCTTAAACCAAGGTGTAAGTTTTTATCTCTTTTTCTGGGATTTTAACACAATTTGATAATTGGGAGAAAATGTGGTGTAGTAAATTATTTTTTCCGAACTTCGTGCCCTCCAACTTAGCCTCTGATCCAGTTTTACTTTTCTTTGAAGTTATATTTTAAAAATAGAACTTTCTCTGCATTATCACCATTGTCTATTGCTCTTTTTATGTTAAAAAAAATCTAAAATTATGCTTGAACCACTAATAAAATGTTCGCATATTCTCATTTCTCAGAGAATTATTCATTTTCCTCAGATTTAGACAATTAAGATTTAATTTCACTTAAATAGTTTAATCCGTTATACATCTGTTGTACCAAAGCATGTATTTTTTTATATATAAATTTTTTTATCTTTTCAAGTTTGTTCAAATTTAAAACGTAGATTTTCATATGTATGGGTTGCAACTAAGTAACAATTTAAAAAAGAAAAAAAAACTTGGTCAATTTCATGACCTTATTGCGATTCAAGTATTTGAAGCAAAACGTCAGTAGAGTAGTAAAAAAATTTCATTTTTTCTTATTTCGTACTTAAAAAAAAAAAAAAAAATTTAAATTTTTCATATTTTTCAATTTTATAACAAAATGACAATATTAAGGTAGTTTAGGAAAGGGTTTAAAGTTTCTCCTTGATAGAATGGTAAAGGTTATACACCCAAGTTCAATTTCAATGCACAGATTCTGAGGGGCAAATATTGAGACTTGTCAATAAGAAATTATGCTTGTATGTTGGTAAGTTTTGTGTACCATTCGAATTTCTTGCCAAAGTCTTCGTTTTTGAATAATAGGTGTTCCAAATTCACAGGTAAATTTAATTGAACTTTGTTTTTTAAAAAATGCTCAGAGCATTCTGAGAGGCAAATATTCAAACCTGCTAATTAGACTATATCGTATTTTTATTATTTAGTAGTTTGGTAATTTTGTGTTACTGTCAAATTTCTTTCCGCAATCCACGTTTCTGAATAATAGCAAAGTTTCATAATAGGTGTTTGAAATTTACAGGTACATTTCACTTATATGTTTCTTTAAAAAAAAAAAAATAATGTTTAGAAGATTTTGAAAGTCTAATATTGGGGTTTGTCGATAAGATATTATGATTATTTGAATTATCTTGTGAGTAGGCAATTTTGTGTAACAGTCTAATTTCTTGTGGAGAAAAATAGGTGTTCGAGATTTCCAAGTAAAATTCATTGAACTTTGTTCTTGGCAGGGTTGTGGAGTCGGTTCAAAAATTTTCCGACTTCGACTCCACCCTCTTCAAAATTTCCGACTCCGACCTCTTCAAAATTACCGACTCCAACTCCACCCTTTTGAAAATTTCCGACCGACTCCGCCAACACTTTTGAAAATTACCGACTCCGACTCCACCCTCTTCAAAATTACCGACTCCGACTCCACCCTTTTCAAAATTACTGACTCCGACTCCACTCTCTTCAAAACTACCGACTCCCCGACTTCTCAACCCTGGTTCTTGGAGGTCAAAATTGAGTTTTTTCAATAGGACTATATCATAGTAATTGTACTTTACCTGAAAAACAATTTCTTTAAACAAAATTATACTTTGGTTCCGGCTCCGGCTTTAACGAAACCCTATGATATTTGTATTACCTAGAGTGTAGTTAATTTTGTATAACTCGAATTTCTTGTCAAAGTCTACGTTTTTAAGTAATAGGTATTCAAAATTTCATTCAATTTTGTGCTTCTTTTAAAATGACGATCAGGGAATTTTGAAGGGCAAATAAGACTATGATATTTGTATTATGTAGGTTTTTTTTTTAATTTTGTGTATAGAATTTCTTGGCAAAATCCGTACGTTTTTCAAAAAGGTGTTCGATATTTACAGATAAATTTTGTTGAATTTTTTGTTTCTTAAAGTATTATGTTCAGAGGATTCTGGGAGGGAAATGTTGAGGCTTATTCAATGGGACATTATGATAGTTGTATTACGTTGGTATTTAGTAATTCTGTGTTACTGTCAAAGGTCTTGCTGAAGTCCGCGTGTTTGAATAATAGGTGTTCAAAATTTACAAGTAAATTTAATTAAATTTTGTGTTTCTTATAGCATGATGTTTGTAGGATTCTGAGAGGCAAATATAGAGGCTTGCCAAAAAGATCCAAAGATTTTTGTATTACATACAGAATAGGTAATGATTGTGTAACTGTTGAATTTTATGCCGAAGTCCACGTTTTGGAATAGGTGTTCGAAATTTACAGGCAAATTTTATGAAATTTTGTATTTCTCTAAGTACGATGCTTGGTGGATTCTGAGAGGAAAACATTGCGTCTTGTCAATAGGACCATATGATATTTGCATTGCCTAATGTGTAGGTAATTTTGTGTAACTTTTGTATATCTTGCCGAAGACCACATTTTTGAATAATAGATGTTCGAAACTTCTATATAAAATTTAGTGCATTATGTATTTACTAAAGTTTGATGATGATTAGTGGATTCTGGGAGGCAAATATTGAGGCTTGTCAATAAGACCCTTAGGTATTTTTATTACACAGGGGAAAAGGTAATTATGTGTAACTCGAATTTTTTGCCGAAGTACGTTTCTGAATAATAGGTATTTGAAATATTCAGGTAAACTTTATTGAATTTTGTTTCTGAAAAAAATGATGTTTGAGAGATTCTGTGATGCAACTATTGAAGCTTGTCTGCAAGACCAAAGTATATTTGTCTTACCTAGGGAGCAGGTAATTTTGTGCAACTATCGAATTTGTATACTTTTTGAATAGATGTTTCAAAATTTACAAGTAAATTTAATTGAATTTGGTGTTTCTTAAAACAAGATGTAGGGTGGGATGGTTTAAACCATTTGGTTTAAACCATTGGTTTAAACCACATAAAAAAAACCAATGGTTTAAACCATTTGGTTTAAACCATTGGTTTAAACCACATAAAAAAACCAATGGTTTAAACCATAAAAAAAAAACCCCACCCCATGCATATAAATATTTTAAAAATATACTATTAAAATTCAATAGCATGTTGAAATGGTTTTCTCAATTTTTCAATCGAAGAGTAACTGCAAAATGCATTAAAAAATTTTCTGCTTTTATATTATTGTGAGAATGATTATAATATATAATATATATATATATATAATATATATTATATATATATATATATATATATATATATATATATATATATATATATATATTATATATATATATAATATATATATTATATACTAATATATATATTTAAATTTAAACATATTTAAAATGAATCTTGTTTCGAGTCACTTGGGAATTCATTCTCTAACCCATAACGATGCCAACATTTCAAAAAGTTATAATAAAAACTTCATGTGTGGATGGTGGGCCCAGCATAACCAAGCCTAGAAGGCATATGACTGTTGAACTAAGTGAGCGGTTTATATCTGAAAAATATGAACATGACTAGAACAGCTGTAATCCACTACTCAAATCAGAACAAGAAATTTAGCAAAGTAAAAAGGAGGTATCATCAGGCAGTAAACAGAAGCTCACTTATTTTTCGTATATTTTTAAATCCAAGATATCAGAAACCGCAGTACTTCCAGAGGATGAGATTTCAAAAGCAGTGGAAGAAAATGAATATCCTGAACTGATGTCCATTTGTATAATTTTAAGAGCAAAATTCTCCTCCGTTTCAATAGAAAGTTAACCTATTTGAATGAGAGTTTATAAAAAGGTGATTAATAAAGAACTCATCGAATGGAAATTAGAGGAAAGGTTATAGAAAGAAAGATATATTATTGTCAGAAACTTAATCAAAATGCTAATGTTGAAAGGTATTTTCAAGTATCAGACTTGTCAACACAACAATTAGAAATAGGTTGGCAACAGTTATTCAGGAAATTAAGTTTTTTTGTATAAATTCTTAATGATAATTTCAGTGTTTCGACTTTTAATGATGAACTGTCTCTCTCTCTCTCTCTTCTGCTATATATCTTCTCTCTCAATCTCTCTCTTCTCTCTCTCGTCCTCTCTCTCTCTCATCCATGCCATATCTTTGTCTCCTCTTCTCTCTCTCTCTTTCTCTCTCTCTCATCTCTCTCTCTCTCTCTCTCTCTCTATCTCTGCTCTCTCTCTCTCTCTTCTTCCTCTCCCTCTCTCTCTCCTCAATCTTCTCCCCCTCTCTCTCTTCTCTCTCTCTCTCTCTCTTAATCTCTCCTTCTCTCTCTCTCCTCTGTCTCTCCTATATATATATATTATATATATATATATATTATTTATTTCTTTTCATATTATATTTTTTTTTTTTTATATATTATATATATCTCCATAATTATATACAAATATAGTATATATATTCCTATAAACCAAATATAAAGTAAATAAGAATTCATTGTGTTATAGTATTTAGGTGTTGAAAAAGAAACCTTTCTTTGATTTTTTTTTTTTTTTTTTTTTTTTTTTTTATTTTTTTTGGTAAAATAATAGAAGTAATAAATATAAACCTTTTTTCAGATAAGAAAAATATTTATTGATATTAATAATATACTATACTTATGCTCTATTTATAAGTTATGTAAAACTCAAAAAAATATAATTAAAATTTTATATACCAGTTTTAGTTTACAGTTATCAAGAAAAATTGAAAATTTAAGGAATACTGAAGAAAATTATTTAAGAATTTTTAAAATATGTGTTAGCAACATGTGCATAACAGTTTCCAGTAGTTGTTTTTTTTTGCCTTTAAAAAATCTATTAAATCATTAAAACTATACATTAAAACCATGCAAATATAGTCATAAAACCCATAAAAAACCAAAAAAAAAAACCTTGGCGTTTATTTGGTTTATTTAACAAAAAACCAATGGTTTTTTTTTTTGGTGTTTCAAAATTTACAACATAGGTTCTTTATCGTCGCCTAACAAGATGTTTGGATGATTCTGAAAGGCATATATATTGAGGGTTGTCAAAAAGTCCCAATGATATTTTTTTATCAAATATAACATAGGTAATTATAGAGTAACTGTTGAATTTCCTGCGGAGTCCACTTGTTTTAAAAATTGGCATTCGAAATTTGAAATATATATATATATATATATATATATATATATATTTATATATATATATAATATATATATATTTATTAATATATATATATATATATTATTTTATTTTTACTTATATATATGATGTATTTGTGAAATTTTGAGATATTTAATTATATTATTTATTTATATATATATATATATAATTATTTTATTATAAGTATTATAATGTTTTTATTTATAATATATTATTTATTTTTTTTATATATGTATATTATATAATATTATAAGTTATTATTTATATATATATTATCAAATTTATAGTATATTTTAATATATTGACAATTGTTGTTCTTAAATAGTATATCGTTCTGTGATAAAATTCTGAGAGCTAATTATTGAGACTAATTAGTTATTGATGGTAAGACCATATTTATTTGTATTATTATGTAAGTCTAGGAAATTTTATATAACTCGAATTTCTTGCGGAAGTCCATGTGTTTTGAAAATAAGTGTTCGAAATTTTCAAGGTAATTTTATTGAATTTTGTGTTTCTAAAGGTATTGATGTTCAGAGGTTTCTGAGATGCAAATATTGAGGCTTGTCAATAAGATTTTGGGTTGCAAATATTGAGGCTTGTCAATAAGACCCAATGATATTTGTATTGCCCAGGGAACATGCAATTTTGTGTCACCATCAAATTTCTTAACTCGAAGTTCACAATTTTGAATAATAGGTATTCGAAATTTACAGGTAAATATAAAAAAAAATTTTTAAAGTATGATACGTTTAAGGAAATCTGGTAGTCAAATATTGAAGCTTGTAAATAAGACCTTATGATATTTATATTATGTAGGGTCTTGGTAATGTTCACGTGTTTGAAAAATTTGTGTTCAAATTTACAGGTAAATTTTATTGAATTTTTGTGTTTTTTAAAGTATGATGTTTATGGGATTCTGAGAGACAGATATTGAAGCTTGTCATTAAAACCCTATGATATTTGTATTACCCAGGGAGCTGGTAATTTTGTGTATCTGACGATTTTTTTTTTTTTTTTGCCAAGGTCCTATGTTTCTCAAAATAGGTATTCGAAATATAAATGTAAATTTATTGAATTTTGTTATTCTGAAAAAAAATTGTGTTCGATAGATTCTGAAAGGCAAATATCGAGACTTGTCAGTAAAACTATATGAAATTTTGTGTACGATTAAATGTTAAACTTCTTACCGGAGTCACGTATTTGAATAATAAGTTGTCGAAATTTATCGGTAAATATTCTTGAAATTTGTGTTTCCTGAAGTAGAATTTTCAAGGGATTCTGAGAGCCAAATATTGGGGCATGTAAATAAGACCGCAGTTATTTGTATTATTTATGGTCTAGGAAATTTTGTGTAACCATCGAATTTCTTGCCCACGTTCACGTTTTTGAGAAATAGGTGTTCGAAATTTACGAATAAATATTAATGAATTTTGTGTTTATTGAAATATGTTGTTCAGAGGATTCTGACAGCCAAATATTGAGACGGCTTGTCAATAAGATCATATGATGTTTGTATTAAGTAGGGTGTAGGTAATGGGCGTAGGCAGGTGGGTGGAAGAGGCTGTTGCCCCCTAAATTTTGGCATGGAAAATTTTATTGAAAACTAAAGAAAAAAACTCGTACTTTTTAATTTAAACTACGTGCATGGATCACTTAATGAGTGCATGAATTACTTGATGGAATGAACTCATATCGTATGGTTGTTTGGGTTCTCCAGATTGATTTGTCACATGCAGGGTGTTGTTGATTGCGATTCACTTGCAACATTTTAGAAAGGACTGGATAGATATATGGATTATCTGGGTACCATGACTAAGTATAATTGGTAGGTGTAGATAGTCATTGAATGATTGATAGCTGACAATCCATTGAGGTATTGGTGACTGTGTTTTACATGTTGGTTTACAAGACATTTGTATGTAATTTTGCTTAATAAATTAAATGTCGTATGCATAATTGTTTGCATTATGAAAATTTAATCTAAAAAGAGCCATTCGAAGAAAAAGGCAATTTTACATATTTATAACTGGACAGTCATGTTTTAATAAAAATCTATATTAAGAGAAAGAATTGTAGGAATCCGAATACAAAGAAAACCCACCCATACCAGTTAATTCTTGCATCCATTGGTTCTACTCACATTGCTTTCACGTTAAAAGAGGTGTATTGGTTTTACAATTTTTACGAGCGTTTAGGTTGTGTAGCTCCCAATTTCTTGCCAATGAATTGAATTACATTAAAAATGTTTTGGTCTCTTAAGTATCCGAGATATTTTACCAATAACGTATTAAAATTTATCAAAGGAAAAAAATATTATATGGCCTTTGAAAATAATGTTTTTAACTCGTATAATGTGTTAGTATATCCTTGTTTATTCGATAACGACTCTAATATTGAAAATTATGTACTTAAAAATTCTGTTTATTATACATTAAAAAGAATAATAAGATCGGTGCTTAATAATAAAAAAAGAGGTAATAATATTGGGTGTATAAAATAAATTGCAGGGGATGTAAGAAAAATATGTAGGATAAACTATAGATTTAAAGAAGAAAATATCAACAGACGTATAGTCCCAGAATGAATGACAATAATTCTTCTTTGATCAACTATAGACGTGCAGAAAATAATAATATTAATCCAAATAACGCGTCATTGACAGTTTCTGTTAGAGATAGCAATTTGAGAAAGAAGATGTCAGGGGATATGGGGTTCTGGTTATGTTGTAAAGATCGGCGAATAGGTTGTTTAGGATTGAATGAATGTAAGTTGTCTATAAGTGCATCATCTATTTTTGTGTGTGTGCTAAACCATGCGGGATGGTGTGCATAGAAAGCCTCGGCTATTATTAAGTTGTTGTATTATTGTGTTAAGGGGGACAGGTCAAGAAAATAATCTTGCGGGCAGTGTTGGTATGTAGATGGAGAGATGTATATATATATTAATAAAATTACAAGTTTTTTGTTTTTCTGTTGACTTGTATTTCAATTGATTGGTAAGTGGTAATTTGGTCGTTGGTCATGAGGAGTTAAGTGTGATTTGTGGTGTTCCGGAATTGGATACTTTTGTGCATAAGTATGGGTGGATTAGTGAGTTGTCTTGGAGTTGCGTTGTTAAGTAATTCAGGTAGATAAGTGTTTTAGGTAAAGTTTAATTCTTGAATAAATGTTCTGTGTATGTTGTATTTAATTAGGGCAGTGGTCTCCAAAGTGAGGTACGCGTACCCCGGGGGACGCAAAGTGATACGATCACTTTCGAGTGTATGATCGTGATCGTGTCGGTGTATCACGTGAGTGCGAGGTTCTCTCATTGGTCACTGTGTCTTGCATATATATTATATTATATTATGTAATATATTATATTATATTATATATTATATTATATTATATTATATTATATTATATTATAGGACTTATAGGGGTACAAGTTATAATTATTTTCGCCTTAGGGGTACGCGATCAAAAAAGTTTGGAGATCGCTAAATTGGGGAATAATGTATTTCTTTGTTTGTTTTTAATACCGTTAATATTTAGTTCAAGTAAGTTGATTGAGCTATAAGGATGGGGATATAGGTTTCTGTTTGTCAGTCTCTGCATAAGCGGAATTGCCATGTTGTAGAAAATTGATTAAGAATTTGAAAGTTTGTGCATTTTATGTGATACGAGATTTGGCAGGTGTTGCACAAACTGCTGAGGTTCGTTTTTAGATTTTCAAATTTTTGTACTAAGACCTTCGCTTTATATTAGTTCTCGAAGAAACGTCCCTGAATCAATATTTAAAATCGAATCTCAGAAACGACTTTCTTCATTTTTCTCTCTATATATATATATATATATATATATATGTGTAGTATATATATATATATATATTATTATTATATATATATTATGTTGTTTCATTTTATTATATATATATATATATATATATATATATATATATATATATATATATATATATATATATATATATATATATATATATATATATTGTGTCAGTCATTAGCAAGTATATTTATATATATATATATATATATATATATATATATATATATATATATATATATATATATATATATTATAGCATATATATATATATATATATATATATATATATATATATATATATATATATATAATAGTATATATATATATATATATATATATATTTATATATATATATATATATATATATATATTTTATATATTTATATATTTATATATATATATATATATATATATATATATATATATATATATATATATATATATATATATATATATATATATATATATATATATATATATATATATCTACCCGTGGCATAGGAGCCAAAATTATTAGAATTAAGGAATTTAAGATATATTTTAGTAACAATATAGCAAATAACAGTCGCATAGACTGGTATTTGCTATATATAACCCTGAGTGGGCCTGTGCGTTATATACCAGTGCAGAGGAAGGCCAGAGAGGCTGAGGCTAAGCTAGGCTAGAGAGAGGAACGAAAAATAGCAAATATTCTGTAGATTGTGGAATTATAAATTATGATTAGGCATGCCGTAATGCAGAGAATAGCAGGCCAAGCCTAAAACTGCTAGTTGCCGCATAACCTCCCAAAGGGTCATGCCCAAATTTTTATAACCTTTTAGGCACTTGCAATTTTATGCAAAATTCGCAGCCCACTCTCTCTCTCTCTCTCTCTCTCTCTCTCTCTCTCTCTCTCTCTGCCAAACAGTCACGATCCTTTGCTTCTTTGATATATATATATAAAGCATATATAGCAGAGTATATATATATATATATAAGTATATATATATATATATATAATATATATATATATATATATATATATATATATATAGAGTATATATATATATATAAATATATATATATATATATATATATATATATATTTAGTATATATGGTAAATATCTAGTATTTGATCTAAATATTTTCTGAAAAATTTTTCTAAGTTGTAAAAATTTCTCTAAGTTGAGATAGAGAGTTTTTAAGACTGTTTAGTGGCAAACCGAATTATGCTGAAGCTTGTTACATTCAAACACTTCTTAAAAAACTTGAATAACTTTTCTGAACTTGGAAATTTTTCTTATATTTAAATATTTAGATCAAATACTAGATATTTATCATATATATATATATATGTTATATATATATATATATATATATATATATATATATATATAAGTGTATAAAAGTTGATTTCAGTATATATATATATATATATATATATATATATATATATATATATATATATATATATATATATATATATATATATATATATATATATATATATATATATATACAAAGTTGCAAGTGGGTATTAACGCGTTATAACGTTAATCCGTTAATTACCGTTAATTAACTCGTTAATTATTAACTCTAACCGTTACATTAATGAATTAACTCAAACGGATTAAAATTTTACCCTACATCCGTTAACCGTTACCCTAATTTACGAGTTTATAAAATATTTTCTTATCAGATTTTAAATTGTATTAGATTCGATGATAAGAGATAAACTTTTTTTTCAAAATTTCCTAAACGCCACCCTCTCAATGGCTCAAAATGTGTGTTTATATTACCGGTTATTATCCAGTTTGTTTGGTAACGTTTAACGCCAGGTTGGAAAACCGGAGTTTTGAGGGAATGCTTACGTGCTGACACCACCCCTGGTCGCCAACTATATT
Organism: Trachelipus rathkii; assembly: GCA_015478945.1. Classification (NCBI taxonomy): domain Eukaryota; kingdom Metazoa; phylum Arthropoda; class Malacostraca; order Isopoda; family Trachelipodidae; genus Trachelipus; species Trachelipus rathkii. The sequence goes on from JABUQX010015018.1 coordinate 15,467, forward strand.
CTCTATGTCTTACTACTACTCTTCCCTCAGTGTTGGAAGAAGCACGCACATGTCCAACCTATTCAAAAGGAAGCCGCTCTGATCCTTCTAACTACGGTCCTATAGCTCTCCTCACTTGTATTTTATCTAAGATCTTTGTAACCCTTCTCAACTCTCAATTTCTTAGACCATATCTGGAATCCTTTACACTTTCTTCTCTTTTCCGGATCGCTGGGGTTTGCTTGTGTTCAAAGTCAACTGGCGATATACTTCCTATTTAACTGATTTATGGTTTTTCGCCCTTAGGAACTACTGGCAGACTTGTGTAGTGGCACTTGGACATATCCACAAAGCATTTGACCGGTATGGCACGCATCACTGCTCTCCAAGCTCTCCTTTGCCCTTTCTTTGCTTACTTATGTCTAGTTTTCTTTCAAAGTCACAACATCGGTTATGGTTGATGCAGAAACTTTCTATTCCTTCTAGCAGTGAGATTTCTTAAAGGTTTCGTCCTATCTCCTTCACTCTGATCCTACTTTTCTTTAACTAAATCTCCTGCTCTTTTAGCTCTATCCACTCACATGCCGATGACTCGACCCTTCATTCTTCAACTCATTTCAATTCTGTCAATCTTTTACTTCTAGAATTGCCTCTCGTCTTAATCTTCCGATTCTATTCCTCGCTAGATAGAATTTTCCGGGTGGTCTCGTCTCAACCTTGTGAAATTCACTTCAAAAACCGACCTGAACAAATCTCCTTGATAAGACACTTTCTTAACTTTCCTTATCTCTTTCGGCAGTTCTTTCGTCTCTCCTGTTGACAATATAAACATCCTTGGCCTTAACATGAAAAATGCCTTGAAACCCTCATATCATCACAAATTGTTGTTGGGTGGCCTCAAAGAAACTTTTGAAAGTTCTTGTTTAGACTGTGAGACTTTTTTCCTCTTCTCACCCAGCTATACAAGGGTCTCATCCGGCCTTTAAAAAGGGTTACTGTTCACATTCCTGGGCCTGCCTCACCCTGGCTTTTAATAAGTCGAGAAAGCCAAAAAGGCTTATAAACTGTTATGTACTTTCCAGTTCACTTGAACCTCTATCTTTGCGGCGAGATGTTGGTGCTTATCTCTATAGGTATCGCAGCGGCAGGTGTTCGAGTAACTTCATCACCCGGCACACCACCTTACATGATTCTATAGTAGCAACAAGGGGTGCTGCACCTGGCACGAGTTCTTGTGTAGATATTGGTAACTCCAGCTAGTTTGTTGCGGTGTTTCCTTTTTTTTTCCTTCCACCACTGTTCTTTGGAACTCTTCCATCTTTTGTGCTTCCTGCTGAATTTAATCTCCCTGTTCTTAAAAGCTCCGTGGCTCCAGCAAGTCTCATATCTTGGTGTAATTTGCGTGCTAGCGGATGAAATTTTGCGTGAAACACCCTCCTTGAATATGGTTCTGCCCGTGAGTGGTGGTGATAACTGCAAAAAAAAAAAAAAAAAAAAAAAGCAAAATGTAATAGACGGCTAACGTTAACGATTAACGTTAACTTCCATTACATTCTTTTTTACTGATAAACGCTTTAATGATTAACGCCGCTAAATTTTTGTTAACGATTAAGAATTAACGACGTTAACTTTCACACGGTGCCCACCTTTGTGTGTGTATATATATATATATATATAGAGCAGCATAGTTAGCTATAGCATATATAGCATATATAGCAGTATATATATAGCATATATATATATTATATATATATATATAAAAAAAATAAATATAAATTTATATATATATATATATATATATATATATATATATATATATATATATATAGTATATATATATATATATATATATATATATATATATATATATATATATATATATATATATATATATATATATATATATCACGTGACGTCACGAATCTGAAAATCAAAAAAAATCAATAAATCAAAAATTGATTTTTTTTTCAAAACAAATCAAAAAAATAACCCACAAAATGATTCTTTAAAAAAAAAAAAAAAAAAAAAAAAAAGAGTTATAGAAGTTAGAACGTATAAAGTTTAACCATATTGGTTTATAACCATAGTATAAAATCACTATAAATATAATTAAAATTATAGTACTTCAATCTAATGGTATAATTTTCGGACCATCTTGTGATATTGTGTATGCTTATATTGTACCTTTCCAGGAAAAAGTTCCCTCCAAAGAGTAAAACAAATATAAATGACTTTGAATTTAACGAAAGTTTATTTTTATAATCACAAATACTTTAAGTATTTTCTTTTGGAAATGAAGAAAAATGCCTAATATTTTTTATGCTTTGTTTTACTTTTTGGCGGGAATTTTTCCCGCTAAAGGTACACTGCGTGCACACACAAGATGGCCCCAAAAATATAACACTGGATTGAAGTACTATAATTTTAATTATATTTATACTATGGTGTAGTTGTTTATACTTTATATTGCTTGGATTTTTTTCAAAAATTCCATATTTAAAATTTGAACTGTTTTACAGTTTACTATGCAGAGAAATCATGAAAGTTGTTAAAAAATCGTTTAAGAAACGAAAAAAAATTTAATCAAACATTATATGTATGTATAGTTAGGCCCAAAGATTACTCCCAGACCCCAGTCGACTTCGCTTCAATGGTCTTATCATAATCATATATGGTCCAAATTTGAACTTTTAAAAAAAAAAAGGTATGCGCAATTCTATCGAAAATTAAAAATAACATTTAAGTATCAAAAATCTGTGATTCAAATTTTTAAAATCTGACTAGAATCTGACTACTTTATGAGATTCAAATTAGACTTCTGTGATAGCAACCTTGTTTTTCAGTAGTATGTAACCTCTGTGAAAAAAGGTTAAAACTTCTGGGGTTGAAAATAGGTCAAAGGTGTATTGCTAGATTTCTAGATGGGTATGTTCCGCCCATTTTTGGCTTGTTTATAACATTCCAAACATATTGCAAGTTTATGAACAGGGCTTGGCCTAATATATTTCTTTTTTATGTAAATATAAAAGAATGACCCTCAAGAATCGCAGAAATATCAGTGAACAACCATTACCTTTCTTAATGACGTGCGACTTGAATATGAAATGAGATCCTGGCATTAGTATGACGTTATGAATAGTTCAATCAAAATACTAACTTGCTTTTAGAGAAGAGCACAGTATTGTTAATTTTAGTAACTTACATAAATATTTTTAGGTTTTAGCATAAGGCCTAGAACATTGAAAATTCATTTTATTGGCTGATAGAAAACCCCTTTTAGACCAAGATTTGACCATCATTTCTTGCAACCCTTAGTCTAAAATAAGATCAAGATTTAATTTTCTTTTAGGTTTTGAAGGTATGTAAATCTTGGTATCAATATATAATAAGTGCATACTCAGTATATATATATATATATATATATATATATATATATATATATATATATATATATATATATATATATATTAAAAAGTATTGAGCCAGTAAGATTCCATATAGGCCTATTGAGACTGTCACAATCAATTAAAGTAACATGCTCATGCAAGCTTACGTAGCACCCTAGGGCTTGCCAATATTAGAATATTAGATGTATAGAAACAGTAAGAAGTCACATGGGCCTATCAAGACTGTCCCAGTTAACTAAATAGAACCAATCACCCAATATGCTTATATAAATTCACAAAGGACCTTAGGGCTTGTCAATAACTTATATAATATATGCGAAGTCTATTACCAAAAGGAAAAAAATTATAGCTAAAGTATATGTTAATCACATTACAAGCTTTAATAAGTTTGTCATAATCATAATATACAGTTTAACCTTAAAAACTTTTGAAATTAAAAGCATGCTAATTTGGCTTAGTCAAAATATACTGGTACTATATGATGCCCAAACCATCCATATAGCTACCTGTCCAATCTTTTCATAAATATTGCAAGTGAGTCACACTCACAACTTCCTGCAACAAACTTCCAAAAATTAATAATCCTATTATTGAATGAATGCTTTCTTATATCAAAATAGTATATGCCTTCTTAATTTTCTTACTGTTCCTCCCAGGTCTCTCGTCTATGGTCAACTATAAAGAATTTATTGGTCCCTGTATTATCAATAGTTATAAATATTTTGTAGACTTGTATTATGTCCAATCTAAGAAATTGCTTTTCTACAGAAAACATTCTTAACTTCTTCAGCCTCTCCTCATAACTCTTACCCCCAAACCCAGATACCATCTTTGTTTCTCTCTGTTGCATTCTCTCCAGCATATCTATATCTTTCCTTTAATATGGGGCCCAAACTTATGTACAATACTCTAATACTGGCCTAACATAGCTACTGTATTATACAGTTAACTTATAATTTCCTGGCTCTTGTAAACGACTTTGCCATTTATTATATCTAGCATCATATTAGCTCTATTTCTTGCCTCCAAACACTGATTATTCACTTTCAGGTTACTGCTTATAATCATACCCAAATCTTCTTCTTGGTTCACAGACTCAAGCCAATCCCCATTCTTATTGTAATTAAATCTTTTATTTGAGTAACTTAGGTGAAGAACCTCACACTTTCATCTATTAAAATTCATTTTCCACTTATCTGGCCACCCAAGAAGTTTATCAACATTTTAAACCTTTATGTATCCAGCATTATTCCCTACTGAGGTAGCCACTTTGGTATAATCTACAAACTAGGAAACTTTACATTTAAGTCCCTGGTCTAAATTATATATATTATATATATATTATATTATATATATATATATATATATATATATATATATATATATATATATATATATATATATATATATATATACGCCATATCTGATTTTATATTAATAGATTATATATACTCTATATATACGCGTATATAATTATATCTATATAATTCCTGTCTTATCTAGCTACTTTATTCTTGTCTTTTCTTTAATGAATCTCGTCTGCACATCTAACTCTATCCACTCAATAATGCCTATACTCAATCCCTTCATTCTTTCATACTCATTTCAATTTCTGCCTTCTTTTACATCTAGTTCCTCTCGATATTAAACTTTCCGATTATATTCTTGCTGATCTGCCTGGATAGAATTTCTGGGTGGGTCATCTCAACTTGGATGAAATTTAATTTCATCTTCAAACACCACTTTCCTCAAATCTCCTCATCTAAGATCATCCTTCTAACTTTCCTATACTCTTTCACGGTTTTCTCATCTCTACACTGTTGACAATATTAAACATCTCTCTTGCGCCTTACATACAAAAATGTCTTAGGAAACCTCATCATCACAATGGTTTTGCTAAGGCATGCCTTCAAAGAACTGGGAGTTCTGTTTAGACTAGTCGAGATTTTTTTCCTCCTCAACAGTTCTTCAAAGTCTTACTCAAGAGCTCTCATCCGCCAAGTTGTACTGGAAGTATACTGCACCTCTATCTGGGGGGCTCAGGTTTACCTGGCTTTTTGATAGGGTACGAGTCAACAGGGAAAAAGGACTTTAAACTGTCCTGCTACTTTCCAGTTTCACTTGAACCCTCTATCTTTGTGGCGGGATGTTGGTGCTTTCTCTTTTCTAATAGGTACCACAGTGGCAGGTACTCAAGGAAATTTATCACCTCGATACCACCACCTTTTATGTCGCCTCTCGTAGCACTAGGTGCTGCTGTCTGCACATAAAGTTTTGTGTTGATATTAGCAACTTCATACTGGTTGCTGCTGTGCTTCTTCTTTCCTGCACCCTCTGTTATGGTGGAATTCTCATTTCATTTCTGTTTCCCTCTCTATTATATCTCCCTCCCACCTTTAAAGCACAGCATCTAGTACTCATCTTCCGTAATTGCGTTTAGGTTGAATTTTTGGTGCATTCACACCGCCTCCTTGAAAGGGCTTTGCAGCGTGAGTTTGGTGGTTGACAGACTGTAATAATTATACGGTATAATATATAATAGTATCTATATATATATATATATATATATATTATATATATATATATATATATATATATATAATATAATATATATATTTATATATATAGGTAAAGGTTTACATTGTGGCCGCGCCGTTCTCGATAAAAAATTGCGGGTTGCCATTTTGCTACTTATTTATTTGTTTTGCGCTAAATAATTTTCCCTTTGCGACTTTTTTACTATAATGTCAAAATTTAAAATCTTTTATTTTAATATATATATATATATGATATATATATATACAATACTATATAATATATATATATATATATATATATATATATAATATATTATATATATATTATATATATTTTCATGTATTATTATATAATAATTAATATTATATATATATATATATATATATCACAAGGTTTAAAATAAAATAAAAATAACGTATGTTAGGTTGAATTACACGGCTTCTAAGTCAAGGTTAGGATAGGTTTGTTAAATTCGGATAAATTTACTTATACGGCTTTGGTATTATTTTAATAATGTAATTTTCAAAGATATTTACTATATAAAATACCTTAATTAATAAAAAAAATAAGTAAATAAATAAATAAAGCACACTCTCTCACATCTATATTAGAGAGAAAATAATAATTAACTAAACAAGTCGTAATCAATTCATAAAATTTTTTAATAAAAAAATGAAAAACTAAAGAATTAAAGCATTAATGCACTTTTACATCCACAAGTAATTTTTTCGTCATTTAAATTCTCATGAAACAAACAAAAACATCAAATAAAATAAATAAATATCGAAAGTAGGCTATATGTACGATTTGAGTAGCACTTTATTTCAGTAAAATAGTTTCATACCTATAAATTTATTAAAAAAAACTTTAATTATATAATTAATTAAGTAATTAATTAAAATTAAGTATTTATTTAAAATTAATTAAAATATATAATAATTAAGATAGTTATTTCTGGAAAAATATGCCGACATTTATGGTTTCAAGCAGAATATACAAATTTATAAGAGCATCCATCTGGCAACCCTCCGGATCTTTTTTTCTCGAACGTGTCGCGGTAAAAGTAACCTTACCATATATACTATATAAATAATATATAATATATATATATATATAATACAAGGCAATATCGCTCCACTATCGATATTGAAAATATCGATCTTTCTAAGAACAATACGTCACAGTATAAATATGAATATTTCTACTATGAATACGTAATGCAATTTTTCGATACGAAAATAGAAACTTTTTCTGAGTTGAAAATTAATTTTTGAAATAAAAAATATATGTTAACTTTGCTAAGTTATAAATAATACCAAACTCAACAAAATTGAACATATACTTCTTGGAAATAATATTTAAAATAAAACTGATTAACACTAATAAAGAAATATAAAAGTGTCTTACCTTATAAATAATTACGGCAACTTTAATATGCTTAGGACCTACCAATTTATTACCCAAAACAGTTCCTGGCCAGGCTCTACCTCGAAATAATAAATTATAATTACAGAGATCCTTTGCATTGAATCATAAGATAGGAGCAATTAATGATGGTAGTTTCAAAAATTAATTTGACTTTCAGAACGATATTGCACTGTTCTTTATTTTTAACTTAAGGAATTTCAATTAGAGAAAAGTATTTCATAAATATTTCCCAACATAAACTAGGTTGGGATTATAGTATTATAGTCTAATTTAAGTAGAACTTGCACTTTTATATGTTTAACAATTTAGAAGTTGCATATAAACAAATACAACTTTTTCCGAACGATGGTCACAAGTACTTACTTATCCTTGTTTTTTATAATAATATGATCAAGGAGGTTGCGCGATACATATGCGCCTTGCTCAATTGGTTAAATATTACAGGGAAACAATTGAATAACGTTTCTACTAAAATTTAAGTATAATTATTTTAAAAATAATAAAGTTAATAAATAAATTAATATTTTAACAATAAATATGAAATTTTTAATTATAATTTTAACAATCTCCCCAGAGAGAGATTGTAGCCTTGGGCTACAATGACTATTTTAATGAGTCTAGTTTGGACTTAATGAGCTTGTCACACTTTAGGGCTGCTTGACGTTTAGGTCTACCAACTACTGCCTCCGAGTCATCAGCTGCTTTATCACCATTATTTGATTTATCTTTATCATTAGAGACTTTATCTATTATTAAGGACAATTCTAATGGATACAAATTACTTATTGAATGGTATAATATTTGTCCATTACTTTGTTTAACTTTAACAGTTCTTATTTTGTTGTCATAACCAATTACAACCTCCATAACTCTACCCATCATCCAGAAGGGACGAGGCTTTAAGATGGATTTTATTAGCACTATATCATTTACTTTGATTTTATTTTCCCAAGAGATTTGATATATATCAGTCATAGCTTCCCTTAGATCTAATAGGTAAGCTTCATACCATAGTTGTTTAAACTGATTAAATAATTGCTCTTGAGTATCAAGAGTGCTTTCTAAAGAACCCCTGTCAGGTTCCTTCCAGACTTCTTCATTTGCATCCTTTAAAATAAGAGAAGTATTACAATTCAAACGAATGAATGAGTTAGGAGTTATGGTTTCAAGATCACTAGCTTCTGATCTATATGTGAGAGGCCTGCTGTTAATAGCATTTTTTATAAAAGACAAAGTTGTTAAAAGTTCGAAATAATTTAACCTCTTCCTACCAATAACTTTATACATACAAACTTTCAAAGTGCGTATTTGACGCTCATAAAAAGACCCCCACCAAGCTGAATAATTGGGAATACGAATATGCTTAATATTGTTAATTTTAAGTTCATCCCTGAATTCATTGGACCCCAGAGCCCTAGACAAGATGTCTGCCCCTTTCACGAATGTTCTAGCGTTATCAGAGTAAAGGAACTCTGGGATGGTATATAGGTTACAAAACCTTTGAAAAGCTAGTAAAAAATTTGTCACACCCATGTCAGGGACTAGTTCTAAATGAATTGATCTTACATTAAGACATGTGAATAATAGGATAAACATCTTGTCCAGTTTACCTGTAGTCTCATTAGTCACAAATATATGACCAGTAAAGTCAATGCCTGTGAATTTAAAAGGCATTACTAAATTCATATGATGTTTAGGGATGTCAGTGCACTTAGGATATTTAAAAGCATGCACATTGATTTTTTTGCATAACATACACTGATTTAAGACCTTTTTTATTGCTATGCGAGCTTTGGGAATCCAGAAACCTTGGTTTCTAATATAATTTAATGTACTATCTAATCCCAAATGCTGCATTTTTTTATGAGCCTTCAAAATTAATAAGGTGGTGAAGTGGTGGTATCTTGACAAAAGGATAGGATTTTTTGATATCATAATTAAAGTATGTACATTTAGATATTCTACCCTTTGATCTTAAAATGTCATCACCATCCAAAAATAAATTTAAGTTATTAACTAGGTTAGGTATTGCACCCTTTTGATCCGATTTTAAAAATGCAATCTCTTTAGTATATGAAGAGTTTTGTACTTTTTTGATCCAATATTTAAGAGCTTTTTTGCAAGGGTCTTCCTTAGTAATTTTGCTTAGAAACATAAACAAATAACTAGTTATATTTATTACTTTTTCAAATTTACTAAATTTATTTATTTCCAATATTTCATCAATATTATTATGTTTATTATTAATTACATTAGTATTAAAATTTAATGTAGCAAAATTACTAAATTCTGGAGAAAGTGAAAGCATTGGAAATTTTGGCCACCTCTCCAGATCCTTACAAAGCCACTCTGGACCATGTTTCCACATATTTAAATTTTTCGCAAATTGTTTAAAAGTTAAACCCCTGGTCAAAAGGTCTGCTGGGTTTTGAGCAGTTTGCACATAGTTAAAAATAATTTTTAGTTTATATTTACTTCTGATGTCATCACACAAAGTGATAACATCTTTTAACCTGTTATTAACATACTTAGCCTTGACCTTGGTTTCACCTGTCAAAAGCCAATTAAGAACTACTTGTGAGTCCACACCTATATTTACATATTCAAAAATGATGTTAAAATAAGAGTCTAAAATAGTGGATATGCATTTTAAAGCTAAAAGGACTCCTAATAGTTCTAAGGTTGGAATACTATAGGTCTTTTTAACAGGTGTTACTTTGGCCTTGGCAAACAAAAGGTTATTTTTTCCTTCACTTGAACCATATGCAACAAACCCATAACATTTAGCAGAACTGTCACAAAATATATTCAGACCATAGGATTCACTTTCATTCACAACTTGACGTGGAAACTCAATCTTACTCAATTCATTTAAATCCTCCTTCAGTTTACCCCATTCAGTCAACATTTCCCCAGGTAATTTTTCATCCCATTCTTTTTTAGCTTCCCAAACACTTCTCATTAACAACTTCCCTCTTACGGTAATAGGTATTGTAAGTCCTAAAGGATCAAACAACTTGGAAGTTTCAGAAAGTATCTGTCGCTTTGTACTACACGAGCTCCTATAACTTACTGATGACACATGCAAGGAATCTTTCTTTAAATTGCATTTATACCCAAGCACCTTTTCATACTCATTTTCATGCTCCACATACCTACCATCCATTCTCATACTCTCACACAACTGCTCACAATTACTATTCCAAGAGCGAAGTTCAAACCCACCCTGGTTCATTCTTTCAAAAGTAAGATGGTACAACTTTTCCAATTCTTTGCAATTATTGCCTGTAAAAATCAGGTTGTCTACAAAAAAATTAGAAGACAAGATATCCCTACACTTATCATCAGGGAACTTTTCTACATGATGTTTCATTATATAATGGAGAATGAAAGGGGACGCTGTATAACCGAACAGTAAAGTTTTAAACCTGAAAGAGATTAATTCATCATTCTGATACCATAAAAAACAGAATTTGTTTTTGTCATATTCGTCTCTTAATTTGATAGACAAAAAGGCTTGTTTAATGTCACTAAGGACAACATAATTATTAGTTCTAAATACTAAAAGTAATTTTAAAAGGGAGTTCATCAAATCTAAACCAGCATAAGAAGCCTGATTCAAGGAAGGGCTGTCTTTAGATATTTTAAAAGAGCAATTAAAGACAGGTCTTATCTTGGTTGTGATCTGCTCCTCACTTCTTATTATAGGTCTGTGAGGTATAAATATATAATCACATCTCTTAAATTTAGGAATATTTACAATTTCAATTATATTATCTTGCAAATATTGAGAAAAAATATTATTATAACTTTCTACAAGTCCTTTTTGCTTAAGAGAAGAATAGACTCTATTCAATACTCTCAAAGAAATATCAAAATTTGAAGCAACATTTTTAATTTTTTCTTCTATCCAAGGAAGTTTGACATAATAATTGCCATCCTGGAAAGAAATATCATTCTTAAATTTTTTAATCATGATCTCATCATAAGAGGCTAGATCATTATCCTCTTTAGTAGGAATACCAACACTCTCCATGGACAACAAATATTCAAGTCCATGTTCTACTTCAGAATCATCATAAATATTATCAAAAGGGTGAAAATAACTTTTAATAGGATTTAAAATCAAATTTACAATGGTTTCATTCACTAAAGCAGACTCCTCCTCTTCTATCAATGGAGATTGCATATTCACTTTACTTACTTCTATGATTTGATTTCTGGTTAAAAAATTTTGAACATTACCTATAGGTATAAACTTATTTGCAATTTTAAAACAACTTCCAGACATTATATTAACTAAATTAAAAGAAGGAAGAAATTGAATAATGTCTGTGCCTAATAAACAATCTATGTCAAACATATCATGGTCTCCACTGTCATAAAAAAAAGAATCAGCTAAAGGAATACCATTTTTCTTAAAATTTTCAACCGCTTTATTCATGCCGTGAATTCTATAATTTAAATTTAAATCATTGTCAATGAGGAAAGGCATGCTAAAAACTTCCCGATCATTAAATTGTAAACCCAATAACAGTTGCTGAAAAATTCGCTGTTTTGCACCAATGAAAGTTTGAATATTGTACTCTAATTCATGTAAATTATCAAAATTATTAATTAAACCTATTACCGATTAAATTATTAAATTTAGTAAGGAAATTGACTACATGTATCTATTGCTCCTCTTACTGTAACCTTTTTGTTGCCTTTAAAGAGTTGAAAGGAAATTGTTGGCAACAAATACACTTTATCCACATTTTGTTGGAAACTTATACATAAGGAGCTAACAGACTCATTTTGCTCATTTGGGATATCATTGGGACAAAAAGCTGTTATATGGGAATTAGCTTTACACTTAAAACAATTAAATCTTAATTTATTTTTAATACCATAACATTTTTCAGGCACATGACCCAAACCTCCACAATGATGACACATGTTTAGCTCTTTGGCACGTTTTATACGCTGAGGCACTGTTGGATACTTGTCACATAAATAGAGAGGATGATTTTTTAATTGACATAGCTTACAAATTGTAGGGTTGTAAGTTTGAGTTTCTATTTTATTATTTACATACATTTTAGAATCTTTACTATTATTTACAGTTTTAAAATTTTGAAGAGTACTAGATTTAGGAGCTTTAGTAGCTTGAAAAACTTTATTTACTTTAGCTTTGGTTGATACATCCTTCCTATTTTGGGACAAAATACTTAAAGTATTAATAACCTCATTATAATGATCAAAAATTTGTACCAAAGTAGGATAATTATTTGCAATTTTATGTATTAATTCACTTCTAAACACTTTAGGCAATTTTTGAAATATTATATTACTCAAGAGTAGACTTCCAGGTGTATCAGCTTCTAAAAAGTCTACTTCATAACTCTTAAGTTCATAAATCATTGACCTAAGTTCATTTATATACACTTTCAATTTCAAAAAGCCTTCATCATAGCCTTCATCAACCTTAAGATCTAAAATATTATTTATATTTTCATTAATTATGAAAGGCCTATCAAGAAATTCTTTCTTTAATAACCTTAAGGCTATGTCATAGTTTTCATCTGTAATAGACAGATGGCTTACTACTTTAAGAGCATAATCCTTTAAAAAACTAATTAAATAAGTAAGCTTTACTGAATTGGTTAAATTACTCCTATTACCGATTAAATTATTAAATTTATTAAGGAAATTGGAAAAAAGTAATTTATTCTTTCCCAATCCATCAAAAACTTCGCACTGCAACTGAGGCAGTTTAGAATCATTTATATTAACCTTATTTATTAAATCCAAAAAATTATCAGTATTTACACTCTCATTTATTTTTACAATTTCTTTAGGAAAATATTTTTCAAAGGACAATAACTCAGCTGACAACTCAAAATGGTAATCTACTTGACCTTCAAGCTCAGAATTAAAATAAGAAGGATCTAAATTATCTACATTATTATCAGACAACAGTATGACAATCTCATCATCCAAACTTTTAATAGAATAGACTTCTTTCTCAATATCAGTATTTACAGCTCTAAATAGAGGCTCTGTTAATTTATTTTCATTACCAAAAGCAGTTAACTTTTTTAAATTATTAGTAATTTTTGCTTTAGAAATAGCTCTTTTTCTTATCAAAGCTTTAACAGAAGCTTTACAAGAGCTTAAAGCTTGAGCTTCTTCATCAGTTAGGCCCATAATTTTGATTAGGTATATCAACTTAGCCTATAATAAAATTTACTATTTGTAGCATAATTTAATTACTATACCTTAATATTAATAATTTTCTTAACCAATAAATGAAATCCAAATTCATTAAATAGGCAGCTTTATAATTTTCAATAGCTATAGCCTATTCGCACGCATGTAGCCTACTGCTTGTAAACAAACTTAATTTCTAATTTTAGCATAAATTTGCTTTAATATATGATTATTATAAACTATCCTTTCACCAATTACTAACACTATTTTCATTTTTTATAATATAATTTTTACACTAGAAGCTACTGCGCTTAAAATACACATTTCAATATTATAACGATCAAATAGTGCTTAACACTACTACAGTTTACAATTTAGTACCGTTTTGCGTGAATAATGTTATTAATTATCGATTATGTTAGGTATTCGAGTATATGAACCAGGTCAAGTGCATAGTGGAAGAGTGTGGACCCTGGTGAAGAATGCACGCGTCGAGCCTACACCACGATATATCGATACATACTCGATACAAATATTGAACAGGGCAATATCGCTCCACTATCGATATTGAAAATATCGATCTTTCAAAGAACAATACGTGATGCAATTCTCGATACGAAAATAGAAACTTTTTCTGAGTTGAAAATTAATTTTTGAAATAAAAAATATATGTTAACTTTGCTAAGTTATAAATAATACCAAACTCAACAAAATTGAACATATACTTCTTGGAAATAATATTTAAAATAAAACTGATTAACACTAATAAAGAAATATAAAAGTGTCTTACCTTATAAATAATTACGGCAACTTTAATATGCTTAGGACCTACCAATTTATTACCCAAAACAGTTCCTGGCCAGGCTCTACCTCGAAATAATAAATTATAATTACAGAGATCCTTTGCATTGAATCATAAGATAGGAGCAATTAATGATGGTAGTTTCAAAAATTAATTTGACTTTCAGAACGATATTGCACTGTTCTTTATTTTTAACTTAAGGAATTTCAATTAGAGAAAAGTATTTCATAAATATTTCCCAACATAAACTAGGTTGGGATTATAGTATTATAGTCTAATTTAAGTAGAACTTGCACTTTTATATGTTTAACAATTTTGAAGTTGCATATAAACAAATACAACTTTTTTAACGATGGTCACAAGTACTAACCTAATCAGCCTTGTTTTTATAATATTATGATCAAGGAGGCTGCGCGATACATATGCGCCTTGCTCAATTGGTTAAATATTACAGGGAAACAATTGAATAACGTTTCTACTAAAATTTAAGTATAATTATTTAAAAATAATATAATTATAATAAAATAAATTAATATTTTAAAAAAAAATATAAAATTTTTAATTATAATTTTAAAATATATATATATATATATATATATATATATATATATATATATATATATATATATATATATATATATATATATATATATATATAATATATATAATATTATAATATAATATTATATATATATATATTATATATATCAAGAACAATAGTATCCCCAGCACTATTTCACTCTTCACTATTTCCCATGGTGACTTATTGCCACTAAGTTGTACACACTGTTTTCTATTCCACAATCACTTTAATTTAACCATATACCACTCCACCTATCCCACATTGTGATAACTTTTGTATCTGCCTTATGTGGGGAATCTTATCAAAAGCTTTGCTGGGGTCAAAGTATATAATATCATCTGGATCTCCTTGGTCAATGCAGTCGGTAATGTATTCCATAAATTCTAAAAGGTTTGTCTGACATGATATACCCGTTCTAAAGCCATGTTAGGAGTCATACAGTATCTTTTTATCATTCAAATATTTCTCTATGTGGCCTTTCAGTAAATTTTCCAAAAATTTTACAACCAGAGATAGGCCTAACATATGCTGTTTTCCAGTCCTCTGATACCTCACCAAATGTTCTAGATCATTTAAAAATCAAATACAATGTCTTTGCAATGCTGCTACTACCCTCCTTCAGAATTGTACTATATATACCATCAGGACCTGCAGCTTTACTTGGGTCAATTTTGTCTAGTAAAAAGATCTTACATAGTATAAACCAACTAGACTACTAAATCAAAAGCAAAAATTATAGGGTAATACTTTAGTCACAAAAATCACTCATTATTCTCGCTATTGAAACTATAAACTTAAAATTTAAAGAAATAATTAAAAACATGCTAAATAACTGGGGAAAACCATTTTTGTATAATAAATAAACATAACTAATAATTATATATATAATATATATATATATATATATATAATTATATATATATATTATATATATATATATAATATATATTATATATATATATATATATAATATATATATATGATATATATATCAGGGTTTGGTGATTTTTTTTATTTTTTAAAAAAAATCAAAAAAATCAATAATTCAATGATTTTTTTTGATGTAACTTGAGTTTTTTTGATTTTTTTCAGGTACAAATTGCCTTTTTTAAATTAATTATTATTTTGATAAAAATTAGTAAATAATCCTAATTATTACCTAATTAATAAGTTTAGTAAGTTATAATTATTATTAGTTTAATTAAAAGTTATTTAAATATTAATATACTGTACACTGTTTAATAGCAGAGAAATCTAAATTTTTTTTATTTCTTTATTGAAAATAATTTGAAACTACATTGATGAATTTCCTTATTATATAGATGAAATATACTTTCATTAATCAGGTGATAACTAGTAATAAATATTAATTTAGAAAAAAAAAAAAAAACAAAATCAAAAAAATAAAAAAATCAATGATTTTTTTGACTTTCTTGATTTTTTTTAGGCAACAAAATTGCCTTTTTATTATTTATTATTATTCATTTATGATAAAATTAGTAAATAATCCTAATTATTACCTAATTAATAAATAAGTTTAGTAAGTAATTATAATTTAGTTTAATAAGTTATTTAAATTATATATATATACTGTAATACTATCTGAGTATCTCAAATTTGTAATTTATTTCTTTATTGAAAAAGATTTGAAACTACATTGATGAATTTAGCTTATTATAGTAGATGAAAATATTTACAATTAATCAGGTCATAATTCATGAATACTTAATTAATAGAAAAAAAAAATTTGCCTTATCCTTTTTAAAATTCAATGATTTTTTTGTGATTATTTTTTGATTTCTTTGATATTTTTTAGGCACAAATTGCCTTTATATGTATGTATTTTGATAAAATTAGTAAATGAATCCCAATTATTACCAAATTTAATAATTGATAGTAAATACAATTATTATTTAGTTTAATTAAATTAGTTAAATAAACCAAATAGATACTATCTACTATCTTGTTAAATCAATTTTTTATTTTTCTTATTGAAAATAATTTGAAACTACATTGATGAAATTGCTTCATTAGAAAGATGATAATATATATACTTATCATTAATCAGGTGATAACTAGGTAATTATTCCTTTATAACAAGATTCGCCTGAAAAATCAAAACAAAACAAAAAAATGAACTTCATTTTTCTGATTTCTTTGTTTTTTCTTGCACAAATTGCCTTTTTTAATTATTATTTTTTGATAAAATTATAAATAATCCTAATTATTACCTAATTACATAAGATTAGGAAGTATATTATTATTTAGTTTAATAAGTTGTTTAAATGTAGTATAAGATACTGTATAATATCTGAGTTACATCTAATTCTTTATTTACTTTCTTTATTGAAAAATGATTTGAAACTAACATTGATTGAGTTTGCTGATATAAATAAGATGAAAATATACTTTATCATTAATCAGGAGTTCTCTTGTGTGTTTGTTCCTAAATTTAGAAAAAAAACTTACAGGTATTATTCAAATATTTTCTGCCACTGTTAATTTTTATTATTTCTGATTTTTTTAATCACAAATTGACTTTTTATTATTATTTGTAATAATATAGTTAATATTTCTTAAGTAATGATTAAAAATTAAAGTTAGTAAGTATAACAACATTTATATTACTAAGAATAGAAATTACAAAATTTACGATACTGTATAATACCTGCATTATTATTACTTTTATTATATAGATTTGTTGAAAAATTGATTTGAAACTACATTGACTGAATTGCTTAATTATATAGATGAAATATACTTATCATTAATCAGGTGTTGAACCTAGTAATAATTATTAATTACAAAAAAAAATTTGCCTAAAAAAAATCAAAAAATCCAAAAAAAACAAAAAAAATCATGCCTTTTTCATAAAAAAAATAAATTGATTTAATAAACTGATTAAATCAATTTGATTTAATCAATTTGCCAACCCTGATATTTACTACCTTATATCCATATAAATAATATATATGTTTCTACATTCATCATATATGTACAAATATATATTGTATCATATTTATTTAATATATATATATATATACTATAAAGAAAGGATCTGGACTCTGGAAATTAGGGACAACATCCCTTCCGACTAGGGATAGCACATGAAAGTTTCATTTTGACTAACATGTCACACTTGTTTCTTATTGTATTCTGTTGGCTCGACACTCAATAATTGTATTGGGTTTATTGTTCTGTTCACATCCAGATTTGACACTATTCTACATGTAAACATTGGAAAAAACTTTGCCAAAAATAGGTATTATTTTTCCTATGAATAAAGAAAAAATGATTTGGTATACAAACAGATAATGTAAATAAAATGTCTTGTCCAAATATATATGCTGTGAAATTTCATATTATTAGAACTAATATAAAGATATAGCATTTTTTTCATCTATGAACTGGTAAAAAATTTCTTATAATTTTTTTAGTTTTCATTTGAATGGAGGCAAAACTTGGCCTTGTAGACAAACACCAATATAATTTTTGGAATCTGCACAATAAAATACATTAAGAAGAAGTCATATAACAGGTCAATAAAAATTTTGATAATTCAATATAAAACAACACGAGGGGGAAGCAAATTTTTGTCGACTTGCCATTAAGATGTAATTATGTAGTTTTTTTTCTGCTGAATCCAAAAATTATATGATGTTTTTCTTATAAGTCCAGCTTGCACATTCACTTAAAAACTGAAAAAAAAATATACAAAAAATTTATCATTTAATTAAATGGTGAAAAACTGTTACTGTATATCTTTTTTATATTTGCCTTCATTTAAAAATTTATCATAGGATATATATATATATATATATTATATATATATATATATATTTATATATATATATATATATATATATATATATATAAATATATATATATATAATAATATATATATATATATATTATACTTACTATATATAATATATATATATTATATATATATTAATATATATATATATTATATATATATTATATATTATTCATATATATAATATATATATTATATATATATATATATTATATATATATATATATATAATATATATATATATATTATATATATATATAATATTATATATTATATATATTAATATATAAATATATATAAATATTATAGCTATATATATATATACATCATATATTATATATATATATATATATATTACTAGTATATACTATATATATAATATATTATATATATATATATATATATATATATATAATATATATATTATATATATAATATACTATATAATATATATAGTATATATATATATTAGGGATGGGCGCCGGATAGTGAATTAGCCGGGATAGCCGGATAACCGGATTTTATCCGCGGAAGTTTAAACGGAATTATCCGGCCGGCATATCGGATAGTAAATTAGCCGGATACCGGATATCCGGCTATTATAGCGTCAGGGTGGGGGTGACTAAATAAAAAAAAAAATTTTTATTGGCCCATCGTGTAGTACTACAAGTTTTTAGATTATCTTTAATTGTAGAGAGTTTTTATATTTTTAAGAAATATAAAAATTAGTGTATAATAAAATCGTCCTAAATAGAACTTCACATTTGAAAAATGCGAGTTTTTTTTTA
>JABUQX010015018.1:40000-42500 GCA_015478945.1 Trachelipus rathkii
TATATATGTACTTTACAAATATATTCTTATATATATATATATATATATATATATATATATTAAGGGATGTACCGATAGTATCGGTATCGGTAGTATCGGCCATTTTGATGGTATCTGTATCGGTTAAATGGCCGATACTTACGATACTTCTTACTTTTTGGGTGAAAAATTATGAGAAACTTTTAGATTCAATAATAAATCTAGTTCGATATAGATAGCTAGTACCAACTTTTAACTTAGATTTTAGCGTTTCTCCAACTTGGTCTTTAGCGTAAGAATTTACCTATTTGGACAGCCATTATTATAATTTATACAGATTTATCTACTTTTAGTTGATCAATAGTATTTTTTTTTTTTTGTACAATTTCGTGAGAGCGTGTGAGTGCGTGAGTGTTTTTAAACTTTCTGAATTATTCATATTTTGGATATTTGCTGTAAATAGGGTTTTATCGTTTTAAATTTAGGTTTTGGCGTACGAATAAATTTTCCTCATTTCTCCTTTGGTTTTTGTCTTTGTTTTTTTTTTTGTTTTTTGTGATTGCGTGTGCGTGTGCGTGTATGATAGCAGATTTGCACAGGCGTGGCTTTCTTTTGACTTTACCAACATCAATGGCTTGCACTCCTAACTCTGCATCCATGGAATACTACATCTCACTATAAACCTAATTTTATGCTCTTGTCTGAGACCCAGATGGCTAATTCATCCTTCAACTCGTTTAATATCCAGCTATAACTTATTTTATAATTTCCGTTTGAAGGGTGGAGTATGTGCCTATGTAAATATAAACATTCCTATAACACGTCTCGAGAATCTCGAATCTCCTAACTTCGATGTTCCGTGGCTTAAAATCTTTCTTCCTTCTACTACAATATTCTTATGCTTCTGCTACTGTTCTCCTAACAGAACAGATTTTCATGCCTTTTTTGATTACCTTACTACTTCTCACGAGACTGTTATATCTTCTCATTCAAATACTGAGGTATTCTATTTAGGGGATTTCAATGTACACAAAACTGAATTGTTGGTTTCCTCTCGTACTGATTTAGTTGGGAGGAAGCCGAATCATTCAGTATTCTCAACGATCTGGGGCAACTGATTAAATAACCTACACACATTCCGAATCGTCCCAACCGATTCTTGAACACACTTAACCTATGTTTCACCACTAGTCCTTCTCTCTATAAATACACCACCTTCGATCCTATCGGTAAATCTGACCACAACCTTATATCACTTAATTTTAATACTTTCTCTCCAACATCTCCATCCTGCCCTATGCGGTTTTTCTGGCACTTTGATCGGGCATAATTGAAGTGACTGCTTTGACTCTTAAGACGCTTCAGATTCTGTCGATAAAGTGGGAACTGTAGTTGTTAATGGGATGAGCAGGTTCATTCCTTCTTGGAATAAATCTTTTTCTCCTCAAAATCCATGGTTCGATCGTGCTTGTTCCCTGGCCATTCAGGCTAGAGACAATGCTTATCGGGTGTGGAAAAATTCTCGTTCTTCTATCACTCTTGCCAATTTTCATTCAGCTAGAAATCGTTGCAGGGATACTCTTCGACGAGCAAAGCGGACTTTCATTAAACGAAAATGCGCTGACCTCCTTGGTTCTCCTACTGACAAATCTCTCTGGCCTCTTGCCAAAAACATCTCTAACAACTTCTGTAAATCATCCTTTCCTCCTCTTATTCGCTCTGATGATTCTGTTGTTAATACTCCAACTGAAAAGGCCAATCATCTCTTTGGCCTCCTATTTTCCTCTAACTCAACCCTGGACGATTCTGGTATTCCTCTTCCTCCTCCTTCTCCTCTCAGGTGTCCTATGCCTTTACCTGTCATTTCATTTGATCGGGTGCATGAGCTCCTGAAATCTATGAACGTTAGGAAGGCGGGTGGCCGGATGGCATTCCTCTCCGAGTTTTGAGGAAGTGTGCTTCCGTGCTAACCCCACCCCTCGTTCAACTATATTCTCTATGCCTCAATACTAGCACTTTCCCTCAGTGTTGGAAGCGCGCATATGTCCAACCTATTCCGAAAAAATGATGCTGCTCTGATCCTTCTAACTATCGCCCTATAGCTCTCACTTGTATTCTTTCTAAGATCTTTGAAACCCTTCTCAACTCTCACTTCTTAGATCATCTGGAATCTTTCCCTTCTTTCTGATTACCAGTACGGCTTTCGGTGCTCGAGATCTACTGGCGATATACTTTCCTATTTAACAGATTTATGGTTTTCCGCCCTTAGGAACTACGGGAAGACTTGTGTGGTGGCGCTTGACATATCCAAAGCATTTGACCGGGTATGGCACGCGTCACTGCTCTCCAAGCTCCCCTCCTTTGGGTTTCCTTCTTCTCTTTGCTTACTTATGTCTAGCTTTCTTTCAAATCGTTCAATGTTGGCTGTTGTTGATGGGGCGACTTCTTCTTTTTCTGTCAATAGTGGTGTTCCTCAGGGTTCTATTTTATCTCCTACTTTATTCCTGCTTTTCATCAGTGA
>JABUQX010015018.1:47500-55000 GCA_015478945.1 Trachelipus rathkii
TGGAGTCGGTCGGGTTGGGTCGAAAATCAAATTTTAAAATTTAAGGAGTCCAGAGTTGAGTCGAAAAATTTATTTTACGACTCCGCAGCCCTGGTTTGTACAGGGAATGCAATCTTAAGTTGACTAGCAGTGCACAAATGTTCTATCTTATTACTGTGTATTTATTATATTAAAAAGTATCGAGTATCGGTATCGACCTAAAATGGAGTATCGTTGATTATCGATGTCTTAATGCCTCCCCGGCTCATCCCACAATAATATATATATATATATATATATATATATATATATATATATATATATATATATATAAATATATATATATATATATATATATATATATTCTTTCTTCTTATAATAATATGTATATATATATATATGCTATATATATATATATATATATATATAATAATAATATATATATATATATATATATATACCGTCAATAATAATAATATAGAATAATAATTATATATGTATATATATATATATATATATATATATATATATATATATATATATATATATATATATATATATATATATATATATATATATATTTATATATATATATATATATATATATATATATATATACCGTATATATATATTATTTTGAAATTTTTTATAACCATTGGATTCTTCTCTTAGAGTTTAGTTAATTTCATGTTTTAAACGTTAATAAGAATATGAATTTAAACTTTTAAGCGTGAATTTTAAATCATTTCTAATAATGTTTTTAAATTTTATTTTAAGGAAGAGTTAGGTGGGAATCAACCTCTCGATAGTTCCTTGCTGACAGATTTAGGCTTCGTAGATAAACCAACTCTATATCCCAATCATTTGTGGTTCAATATATCTATTCCAGTTATAGTTAGTGCTGTAAGTATAATTAAATTTCATCATTAATTTATGTTTTATCATTCTTTATGAATTTATTCAAAAGGTCTTATTTTTTTCCCAGTATTTTGAGGGCTTCACTTTTCACTTATAAAATTAATGCATAATAATTAAATTTGCATAGTTTGTTTTAACATCATTATTGTTTTCAGAAGTTAATTGTTTCATTAATTAGGGTTAATATCTAAATACCTTGTAAATATATTGTTGAACTGTATTTTGTATTTTTAAGTTAGGGTTTGTTGTAAATAACACTGGTCTGCAAGAAAAAAAACACCTTTTTTTCGAGCCCTGACACCATTCCTGCTGATTCTTATGTAAAATGACCTCCTGAATCCGAAGATGACCCCCATTTTCCCAATCCCCCACCTATTTTTTTCACTGTGATAATTTGGAAAGACGAAAAGGATTATTTTAGCCTTTTCATTTCCTCTGAGGGGCTAGAGAGGTGAAAAATTCTAAAACATGAACATTTGTAGCGAGGAGGTAGATTTTGGGGGGGGGGGGAGTTTCCACCTTAAATTGAAAAAAAAAACCATTAAAAATGATCGATTTTCCGTTTTTTCGCAATTTTTTCACTAATTTTCTACATATTCCAGCTTCCAGCCCCCCTCATCTGCCCCCAAACAGCCCCATATAATAAAAATATATAGCAACAATAATAAAAATATATAGGAACATTTCCGAAGATTCATTGTACCATGCTGGCGCTCTCAATACTTCGTATGCATAGGTTTGCACAGGAACTTTTTCTAGACCTGACACCATTCCCGCTGATTCTTATGTAAAATGACCTCCTGAATCCGAAAATGACCCCCGTTTTCGGGGGAGGCCCCCACCTATTTTTATAACTTGTCGATAATTATCGACTGATGTACAGGCGACGCCGATGAGGAACTTTTCCATCTTGGTTCATGCCGCCTCCAGAACACAGAGTCAAATTTAGCTTCTCTATCGTCTCAGGGGGAGGTCCCGATTATCTCCAAATCGGACGATGTTCGCATCACCTCCAAAGGTGTTTTGTTCGGACGATATATTGGCCTATTTCCAAAAACATGTGCCAGTCACCAATGTGTGCCGGTTCCCTCTTCACAAGGAGAACCCCTCTGTGCCCAACCTTTGTCTTTTGCTTACGTTCTCTGTGCCTTTCCCTCCAACAAAGGTAAAACTTGGTTTTACCATGCACTCTGTTAGAACTTACGTCCCCTTCCCGAGAAGGTGTTTTAAGTGCCATAAATTTGGACACCCTCTAAAGTATTGTAGATCCTCTCAGACCATCTGTTCGCTTTGTGAGAGTTTTCTCCACTCCGCTTGCGGTAATCCTCCTTGTTGTCCAAATTGCAAGGGTCCTCATCCTGCCTCCATCCACTGTCCATTCATCATCTTATAGAAAGAAATCCTAGAACAATGCGCTCTTAAGTTGGATCGCTGTGAGTCCGCTCGCCGAGCGATGGAGAAATTATCCCATCTTCCTCTTTCTTTTGCTAAGGCTACGACTTCCATCAGCAGTTCCCTCTGGCAGTGCTACCCGCTCCCATGTGCTTAGTTTGGACACTTCTCGAGTATCCCGTTCTGTCCTTCCAACTGGTGTTCCAGTTTCTGCATCACCTGGAATTGAAATTCCGATTGCTTGAGATAACTGTCCTCCCATGACTCTCCTACGACTTCCTTCGCCGAAGACCAATTCTTTATCCCATGTTGCTCACATTGCGGAAATTCGCGCTTTGCCTCTGGAGGGTATCTCTTCTATGGTCGTCGACCAACATCCATGCGTGACCTCTGACCCCCATTACACCATCTCTCGGAAGCGTCCAGCTTCTCTTTCCCCGGAGAAGCATCACGACGTTCCTTCTCTTTATCCTGTTCGCCCATCTAAAGGTGGGTCTTCACCTAGACGTCCATATTCTTTTCAATATCGTGTTGCGGACCTCTTGAAAGAAACTGACGCCGTTCAAAGTAAGGACCCTCGCTTGTTCGTGCCTAAACGTGCTCGTCGCTCTGCCCGCCTCTCCTGTGAATGTAAGAAGAATGGTGCTTCCACTTCTACACCGCCTTTCCACACTCATCCAACGCCTGACGCTTCAGTTGTACTCTGGTGAGTCTGAAACCTACTCGGAGGCCACTATGGACTCTTCCGATGACCCTCCAACCGCGGAACGCCACGATCTCTTCCAGCAAGACCTCGGCTGTGGTTATGGGAAAACCCATCCGTCACCGGGACCGTCCAGGGATAGAAAGTAGCTCTGCACTACGAGGCTGTCAGCGGAGATTGGGTACTGATGGAGTTGGGAGGGATGCACCAACTTCCCCAGACTCTTGTTCAGGTTCATCTCCTGCTGCGGGATTCCCTCGAGATCTCCAGCGCCGCGCATCACCCTCTTGCTGGGTCTCTGGACTCTCCCGGTCCCAACGACCGTCCATGTTCATTGTTGGAATCTGCTTCATCGAGATCTACCGCCATTGAGAGGGGTGCTGCTGAGAGGGTGGGGAATCATCTCCGTCCGCTGAGTTACCGACCCCCTGTCCAGGTCTTAGCAAACATCCTGACGTTGAGAGTGGTTTAGCTTGCATCTTCGGTGAGGGCACTCCTTTGGAAGCCAGGGCCTGTCCTGTTCCATACAGGGTGGTACCCCTCTCTCCCTCTGTGCGACTTTCCCCTTCCTCCTGGATTCGAGATTCCGAATGATGGGCCGTCGAGTGGCTCTCTGGATCTTCTTGTATCGTCTTCCGAGACAGCGCTAGATTCTCAGCACATCGTGACTATTGTCACGGATCATCCTGGAGGTTGATTATTCCCTTCTCTCTTATGACACATTTCCTTCAGTGGAATTGTCGTGGCTATTTCCCGAACTATGAAGAGTTAACCAGACTAATCGACGAACGTCACCCGAAGGCTATTTGTCTTCATGAGCTGCAACTTCGCCACCGTGCCCTTCTCCCACCATCCACATGCAGAGAGCTCGTCTCCCTGAATCGTGGAGCTAATGATCGAGGGGGGTGCGGCGATTCTGCTTCACGAATCGGTCCCTTTCACTCGGATTCCTCTCGCGACTCCGCTACATGCGGTGGCAGCTAGAATCCACCTCGAATCACCGCGTACTCTGTGCTTGGTGTATCTGGTGCCTAGCTGCCCTTACACTAGGGAAACCCTTCGAACTTTGTTCATGAGTTTGTCTCAACCTATGTTAGTCCTCGGTGATTTTAACCTCCGCCATCCAATGTGGGGTGACACTATAGCATCTTCCCATGCCGATTGGATACTTGGAATCCTGGAGGAATTTTCTTTTGGATGTTTAAATACAGATCTTCCGACGTTTGAACGTTTTGACACGGATACTTCTTCCTGTTTCGACATATCTCATTGTACTCGATTTCATCCATCGATCGTTTCGGGTGGGAAAGGTCACCTTTCCTCTGGAGAAGTGACCATTATCCGATCGTCTTACCATCCTTCTGTCCCAGCTTGTAACAACAACAACCATATTCCAGCTGGCGGTATGATAGAGCGGATTGGTCTTCCTTCTATCAAGCTACTTACATCCCAGTCCTTCCTGCCACAACCCTTTTTTCCGTCTCTGGCATCCGCATTCTTTCAGGATTCTATCCTCACGGCGGCAATTGACCATATCACGCGCTCTACTGGGAACCGTAAATCGCCGTCTCCTTGGTGGAACGCCGATTGTGCTCGGGCTCATCGTGAAAAGCGTAAATTGTACCGTTTGTACAAACTGACTCCCACTCTGTCCAACTTGATTCTTTTTAAAAGCTGCAGCAACCTGTTCTAGGTGTATCAACCGACCGACGAGAAAACAATATTTTCATGACTACGCCTCTACCGTGAATTCTTCCACACCTTTGTCTTCCGTATACAAGGTTGTGCGTAAAATCTCTCGGAAGCACCATCGGGATCCACCTATATTCCTTACATATGGCCCACAACTCTGATGTTATCTCTGTTTCAGGGATTGTTGCTGATGAGCTGGGTTTTCACACTGCTTCCTGCTCCAACGAATCAAGATATCCAGAACCTTTTCGATCGGATCATTTACGAGCAACCCCTCCGGACTTTAAAGTTTCCGCTGGAGAGGACCCTTTTTATAACAGACTCTTTACGAGGGTGGAATTTCAGGAGGCATTAAAGCTCTGTAAGGACGGTGCTCCTGGGCCTGAAGGCATTTCCTTCCAGATGTTGAGGCATATTCATCCATCGGCCTCGGCTTTTCTCCTCAGCCTGTATAACAGAATCTGGGTGGAGGGTGTCTTCCCTCCCGTGTGGTTGACGACAGCTTATATTATCCCAATTCCGAAACCTGGGAAGGACCCAACTTCTACTGACAACCATCTCAACTGGTGCAGTGCGCGTGGATTCAAATTCTTCTTCCGAAACGAAAGCGATGATTTTCCAGAGAAACCCCCGTCGCGGTGGACGAATATAGGCCCCTTTAATACACCTGTATGGTTCCCCCATCCAGGTGGTACCGATGGTGAGGTTCTTGGCCCTTGGGTTTGTTGCTTGATGATCGCTTTACATACCTTCCTCATATTAATCATTTTAAGACTAGTTGCCGCCGATCGCTTGACCTCTTACGGCACCTCACTCATAAGACGTGGGGTGCGGACAGAAAGACACTGCTGCGAATTAGCATCATGTTCGTGTGGCCTAAATTGGATTATGGCTGTGCTATCTATGGACAGACCTTCCAATCGTATCTTCGCCTCCTTGACCCAATTCAAAACGAGGGTCTGCGCATTGCAACGGGTGTATTTCGATCATCGCTTAAGGAGAGTCTGGAGGTGGAGACTGGAATAATGTCTTGTCCCTGCGAAGAGAGCAGCTTATGTGCTCTTTATTCCTTCGTATTCAGGTCTCTGCTTCTTCAGCCTTGTCACCCTTAAGAAAAAGATTCCTCTACATTCCTACATATTGGCCGTCTGCTGGTGTTGTGACTCCTATTATTAATTTCCTTGATTTTCCTTTTCAATCGGCTTTGAGCTACAATTTCAACAACGCTCATGTGAAATGGATTTCTCCTCCCCCCACTGTCTGTTTCGGGATCCAGTCCTTCACCAAGGCTGACACACATCCGGCGACGTTGTGGGGCTCCTCTATATCTCATAAAGAGAACCACAATGACTCAATACCTGTCTACACTGATGGCTCCAAAACGGGAGGCAGAGTGGGAGCGGCGGCTGTCTTCCCAGATCTCGCCATTCCCAAACCCTGCCTACCTATACATCCATATTTTCAGCTGAGCTGATAGCACTGGTTTTGGGTGTGTGCAGAATTAGCAACCTACCACCAGACGTCGTTATACAATCTTATAGGACTCTAGAGGCGCTCTCTTGGCCCTGTACGACCGGTCAACAAGAAATCCTTTGGTTTCATCTGTCCAAAAATTCATCATCTCTATTCAATTGAATGGAAGGGCCATAGGGTTTTATTGGGTCCCTTCCCATGTGGGTGTTCCGGGGAACGAGAGAGCTGATACAGAAGCAAACCGTGCTGCTACCGGCAGGGTAACTAGCAGACGATTTCTTCCACTTAATATATTGTTGGGACACCTCCCTGCTACTTATTTTTACTCGTGTATCCATCAAGGTTTCCTCTCCTGCTGAGAGACTTGGGCGAAGGATTCTCGGGACGCTAAGCTGCTGCGGAATGTTAAACCTCGTTTAAGTCACTGGCCGTCCTCTTGTAAACGGAGTCGCCGTCAAGAGGCGGTTCTCGCCCGTTTACGAATTGGACATATCAATCTCACGCATGGCTTTCACAGTTCGTTTTGTTCTTCATGTGATCCTCTTACTATCGCCCATATATTTGTAGGTTGCGACGCATCTCAGCCATCCGACTCAAGTTCTTTCCTGACATACTTACCATTCCTTTTCGGAATCGCCTTGCTTATATTTTATCTGACCCCACATTTTCGAAGTGACATATTTTTGCGTTCCTCCATGAGCTGAACATCTTTTATCGATTATAAACCTCTTGATCCCGTTCTTTTTCCTCGATCTGTGTAGGGACTTCCCTGTTGTTAGTTTTACAGACACGGTATAGCCGCTCTTTTTGCGTGCAGTGGTGGTCCCTGTACACATCCTCAAAAAAAAATATTATTATTATACCCATCACCGTCTCCCACATAACTGAGGGATGGTGTCAGTTGCAGATCGGGAATGCTGTTGGCTTATTTGCTATGTTCCAGGTTGTTCAATTAATTGCAACTTTTGACGGAACTTTCCAAGTTTCATGCATTAATCTATTTCCTTCATCCATTTTAATACTGTTTGCTATTAATAGCGCCTTTACTCCATCAACCCACCTCCATTTGGGTTTGCCCCTTCTCCTATTGCCTGCCACTTCGGACTTAAAAACCTTAGTCAATCTATTATCATTCATTCTAAGCACGTGACCATACCATCTTAGTACCCCTTGATTTGATCTTTCCATTAGATATTTCTCCTATCGGCACATATCCCTTATCCTTACATTTCTAATTCTATCTATTCTCTTTATTCCACAAATATCTCGTAAACCTTTCATTTCTAAAACCTCAATGAAAGGCTTACGAGATATTTGTGGAATAAGGAGAATAGATAGAATTA